>VZTV01007179.1:64964-82039 GCA_013400875.1 Anhinga rufa
GTGCCGTGCCCTGCCGCGGGGTGCCGTGCCCTGCCGCGGGGTGCCGTGCCGCGCCATGCCGTGGGGTGCCGTGCCGTGGGGGGGCACCGGGAGCCCCTGTCAAGCGGGGACCGCTGCCCCGAGAAGTCCGCGGCCCCGACTCTTTTCCTCCGAGCCCCCCCGCTGCCCCAGCCTGTCTCCCACCTCTGGCGGGAGCACCACTCAGCTGCGAAGAAGAAGATGAAGCTGAGAGGGATGAGCTGAGAGGCAGCGAAGTCGGCAGGGCCTAACTGCTGTAGAAGGCTGGTGCCTGCCCACTGGTGTCACCTCTCGGGGCAACCGTGGAGGATATGGCACCCTCCAAAGTCAGGTGGATGCACTGGGGCACCCAGCTCCTTAGGAGGTGTTGGGGAAAACTGGGTTCCAGTTCTCCAAGGAGCACTGTTTCTGATGCAAGACAGCTGAGCTTGCTTACGTACACTCCTGAAAGTTCAACGTGCCTAATGGGCAGGTATGAAATCTGAATGTAAACTGTGAATTGGTAGTGGTCAATACGCAGAGCAGACGCCACAGAAAGAGCTGCCGTAAACGGAGGGCCAAATGCAGGCACCCCACAGTTTGGAAACATTAGCCTGAGTTTGCCCGCTTGACCTTAACTTGTCATCCTTGCACACGTGTGTTGCGATACAATCATTACATGACCACATAGAGGCAGCTTTCAATTAACTCTGGTCAAATAATCCGAGCTGCAGATACCTGCACCAGAGAGAGCGTCGCCGCCAGCCCGGTGGTACGCACAGCCCGGGCTCTGCGGGTACAGCGATGTGCTCCTGGGACAAGCTTAGGTCTGGAGGGTGGGTACGGTTCCTTTTGCAGAGCTTAAAGTCTGGCGTGATTAACTTTGCTGGCCCTGCTGCTGGCTTTTGGTACAGACAGTTCATGTGCCTCCACGCTGTGCCTCCGGGAAGGGGAGCACACCACCCCACAGAGCTGGCACGGGGCTGCAGCTCAGGTTTCTGACTCAGCTTTGAAATGGGCAGCCCCAGCCCTGTGCTGGGAGGGGGAGGAGGGCACTGCGCCTGCCCCTGCCTGCCCCAGTCTCAGCACCACCTCCCCACGCCTCCTTGGGGGGCCTGAAGCTCGGGTGCAACCCAGCGGGAGTGGGCAGGGATGTGAGAGCTGTCGCAGCCCCAGCGGCCGTGCTCAAGCAATACTAAAAATATTTCTGGGACCAGACTGGAGCTGCTGTTAAAATCACCGGGGCATTTGTACCCTGTACTCCTGAGTTTCTTCCACAGCGGGGTGGCTTTTAGCCCTGGTAGTGGAGCACGGACCGTACTGCTCTTCCCATCTGTGGGAGTCATGGGACATTATTTAAAAGCCACTGAAAGGTATTTTAATGCTTCACTCGAGATTCATAAAGGGGGAGGGAGTGGTTAAGTTTTAATGGTCTGGAAAGAGCTGGAGCCACCCAAACTGGTGTGGGATCACAAGAAAAGGACCACAGGAATCAAACCTGTTGGAAGCAGCATTGCAGCACTCGCCAGGCAGGGGAACACAGCTCCTGCACTCGTCCTGCCTCTCTCTCAGGCACCTGGTGAGACGCTGGATTGGGCCATTCATAACAGGTAAAAGCTGCCAGAGGCAGGATTTTAGACTGTGCCTTACCACAGCCTCCCAGTTGCATGTAATGTCTGATCAGCTCTGGTAGGACAGGAGCTGTGCAGCTCTCTTCCTTCCCTTGAATACAACGCCTTGGTTCCTGCAGCATATCCCTACTCATCCTCAGCAAAGCGACCAGAAACCAGCGCTTGCTCTTCCTCTACTTTTCTCAGTCTGTTATTACTACTCTGCACTACCGTAGGCTCCATGGTCTCCCTCTTTGTCCCAGGCTTGGAAAGATACAGTTCGCTTTAGGGACACTACTAGTCCCATGGCAATTGTGTGACTTCTGTATGTAGCAGCACGAGACACACACGGTGCCAAAGGCACACAAGTGAACTTGTTTAAAGGAGGCGGGTCCTGCCAAGTCTGTGCATCTCCGCCATAGGGAGTATATAATCATTTTGGAGGCCTCGTCGCATTTCTGTCCTTCCCTCTGTGAGTGTAGATTTTTGCCATTTTTCTTAGTTTTTCATTGCAAACAGAACAGACTCCGTACATGGCTTGGGTGTGGGGCGCCAGCACTTTCCACCAGGCAGGTGGAGATCACATCTCAATTTCCTTTGGTCAGAACGCAGCTCCTATCGTTGCAGGTGCTGGGGGGTCAGTTAACGCCTCGTCCCGGCAACGTACCTAATATATATTTTCCATCAGTAATATCAGGTGGTGCAAATCCAAATTCAGCAGCTTCTCAGCTGCCTGCGGGATAGCTCTTGGTGCGTCTGTTCAATAACAGACATAGTAAGTGGGGAGCAGTCCCAAAGGTTAAACTCAGCCTCAGGGGACGGGTGTCTGGAGGCTCTCTCTGTAGCTAAAGGAGAGGAAAAAATTCTTCCATGCGGGATTTTGAACTCTCAAAGTTGGGCCTCAGCACTGAAGTGCCCCTCAGAAAGGCATGTGCCTCTGCACTGACTGCAGGGGCAGCCCAGGGAGGTTAGCTTCTCTGGGCTGAAATTAAACCTCAGGAGTATTCCCTGGGGTATTAATTTGTGATCACATCAGCCTGGACCAAGCTTCCGCATCAACAGATTTCAAGAAGCACTTACAGACCTCAGAGACTGAGACATGTCAGAAAGAATATCAATCATGAAGAGAGATGAGTATGTGAATCAGTTGCTTATGTGTTTATTTATGGCAGGAAAAGCCTCCTGTTGGACTGTACTGCTTTCTCGCACGTGTGTGAGCTGTATTCCCTGCATTGGTTGCCATGAGTTTAGGTTGGGATGTTGCTGTGGATGGCATTAGCTTTCACCCACGGCAATGAGAGGCTGCATGACGGTTTGCTTCAGAGACACATACTATATGGGGGTGCAAGAGTGGGCAAAAAGGGTAAAAGAAAGGTCCTGCCTGACCTTTCACTGGTGCTGCTTGTGGCAGGCAGGCACCTGTTCATAACCCACAGTAGCTGCTAAGCAGCTTCCCACCCCCGTACCACTGCTGTATTCATCCCCTGGCTTGCATTTGCTGCTGATATCCTTGCTGAGGTGGGATTTTACAGCAACACCAGCTAGGGGCTATTAGTGCTGATGGAGATAGAGGGCAGGACCATTGGCAGGTGAGAAGGAGTCTGGTTCCCTGCTGCAGGAAGCAGGGAGGTGGGATTAGGCAATCTCACCCCATTTGGCAGGGCTGCTTTGGCCTGCTGCAGTATGTCTTGTTCTGCAGTGCCAGAAAGGGAGGAGAGGCTGATGAGTGCTGGAAGCTATTGTCATTTCCTCCTTTTTCCACGGCTGTCAGGAGGATGCCTTCAGGCATCATATTAATGAAGTTGTGGCCTTTTGACCATAATGTGGCATCTGTCATCACCAATGCTAGCCCCCCCTAAGTATATCGCTTATTTATTCTCAGCAAAGATGTCACAGGCAGAACATTACCAAACCTGTACCCACTTAGGCTAGCAAAATTATCCTTGTTCAGAAACTCCCTTCAAGGTTCAGCTGCCATTCTGCACTTAGACCCGACAGTGATGTTCATTGATCACACCAAGGCCACAGTAATAAGGCAGGAAAGTAGCACAGTCAGGGCAGGTCGCTGTGAGTCTGGACCTGCTCATTTTGGACTCTCAGCCCTGCCAGTTTGTTTCAGCAGGAACACGTTAAGATCATGTCCAAGACATGGGACATTAGGATTTTAGCTGGGAAATACTCTTGCTGAAGAGGCTCCCTGGGTTTGAATGGCTTAGTCAGGCAAAAGGCTGGTAATTCAGCTTTTGACAATATGTCTTATGTTCCCCAAAATGCTCTTCTGTTTGGGACGTGGATGTGATTTCATCCTTCATTGTGATCTGGCCTTTGAAGGCAATGCTGCTAACATACTGAGGCATGCATCTTCTTACTTCTAGGTCCTGCTTCCATATGACTTTATTGGCACAATCAGCTATACAAGTGTTGACAAAGCACGCAAGAGACTGCAGGTCTCTTCTAGGAGCTGCTACATGAATACGTATGGATAGGTGCAGGTATGTATATTCCCTGTTCATCCCTGCCCCTGCGATCTCTCACAATACTCACAAATACACTGTTGCTGCCCCTTTGCCATCACCACTAACACTGTGCAGTCTGAATTTTCTTTTGTCGTCCAGGCCTGGGCACCCTTCTTCCTCACTGCTCTCTGAGAAGGAAAATTTTACGATTCTCAGTAGAGCTGTTTCCCTCACATGTCCTGGTGAGGACATGTACGGGCATTAGAGCGGTGAGTATTTCTCTGCGTTAATCTCTCTCTCCTGTCCAACTGGATTTCCCCAGGCACTCGTGTCCTGTCACCAGCTTGCAGTGATCCAGCCTGCTACAGCTCTTTCTGGTCGCTGTTAATATTTGTATCACCAAAAACCTTTTCACTCTTAAACTATGACCCCACTGTTTTAGACACTGGTTTAAGTGGGGAAAATGCAGGGCCTGCAGGAGCGCGTGTACCTGTAGCAATAGGAATAATTGGACTCCACATGGTGCTGCAAATCATACAGTGCAGGCAAAGCAGAATTAAAAAACTGCAAGCTAACTCCCTTTCTCCAAACTCTCTTAATTATAGTTGTTATAGAGTTTACTTGCAATCAGAGTAGGGATGACATTTCAAACTGAAGAGTGATTATTAAATTGACACTTCCTTTAAAATGTGCCTGAAGTCAAGACTGACATACTAATTGAATTTTATTAGTAAGAAATGTCTGTTTTAATAAGAAAACTTCCTTATCTCTCTAGCAAGTTCATGTTAAGTGCACACCTACTGAATGCTTTCTATCACTACTATCTGGCATTGCTAGTCAGAAAAAAACCTCATTGGAGCATCCCCCTGAACACTGAATGCTGTAATTTCCTTTGATATCAATATTAGTTTCACATTCATATGACTGCTAGCACTGGGAGACGTCAGGGAAGGAAAAAAGAAAGCTGTTTAAATACTGTTATCATTTAAGCCTTTAAAAATAATAATGGTTAGGAATGAACAATAAATCCAAGACCAAATCAAAATGGGAAATTAGGACTTGCTGGCAAACTTCAGGATCCCCAAAAAACCACTAAATGGTTCCAACTCTCTAATATGACGGATGTAAGTATATATGCTGTTATCCTAGAGAATACTGATTCTCAGTTTGTCATCTCAGAAGAAGGGCGTTATGCAGAGGACATTTGGGATTCCTTTCCTAGACTCCGTACCAGAACACAGCACAACAGAGTAACTGCGCCACTGGAGCGGCCTTTAGCACCGAGCTGGACTTCAGGGAAGCTAGGCTCTACCATGTGGGCTGTGCCAGTGTGTGTTAGGAATGGGCAGGTGGGTACTTCTTCAGATCATAGAATCACAGAATCATAGAATGTCCTGAGTTGGAAGGGACCCACAAGGATCATCGAGTCCAACTCCTGTCCCTGCACAGGACAACCCCAAATTCACACCATGTGTCGGAGGGTGTTGTCCAAGTGCTTCTTGAATAATGTCAGGCTAGGTGCCATGACTGCCTCCCTGGGGAGCCTGTTCCAGTGCTCCACCACCCTCTGGGTGAAGAACCTTTCCCTAATATCCAGCCTAATCCTCCCCTGGCACATCTTCCTGCCATTCCCACGGGTCCTATCATCAGTGACCAGAGGGAAGAGATGACAAAGCTCACAAACTAAAGTCAGGCTATATTTTATATAGGAGAGCTCTGTTGGGGCAAAATTGCCAGTCACCTCAGCTGGAGCACAATGAAGCCTGTCTCCAGTCTTTGTAGAGAAGTGGTTAATTCAATGTCTACAGTCCCAAGTGGCAACATTCAGGATGACAAAATGTTAACAAAGGTGGTTATATCTCAAGAAACCATGATAAAAGAAGAGGTAGACAAAACTGTGTTCTTTACAAAGAAATATAATTCACTCAAGGGAAACAGAAGGGAGAAAGAAGATGTTTTACTTCCCATGTGAGACCCATCCACCCTCTTTGTTGCTCTGACTTCTTAATTGCAGTTGATTTGATAGCAGTGGGGGTTTAACCTGCACATTGTGGGTATTTTCACTGTTCTTTTTAATTTCGCCTGCTGGCATCAGGCGGTTTGTGCACATCAGGCCAAGTCTGCAGTCTTGATTCAGGACTCAGCTGACCTCAGCTGACATTTTGCCTGTATCAGGACAGCAACACTAGTGTAGAGAAAGGAAGATTTATTTGGAACAGGAGGTGAAAATGCCATCATCCACAGATGATCATTTGTTCAATATTAACAACATGCATTTTTACACTTCCCAGAATAATTTGGCATGTGCACACTGAACGTGTCCTAACTCTCTATCATACAGTCTAAATGTGGAAGTAATTTCAAGTTTCTGCATTCTGGTGTCAATCCAGTTTGCAGTTCATGTCACCAAGTCGAGGCCAGTAAAATGTCACTTCCACCCCCTACACTTATGAGCTGAAGAAGGAGCTACTCTGGGAAAGGCCAGGTCAGGTCAGGTCAGTGCCTCCATGCTTCCCACTGCTTCTCCCAGACAGGAGGAACTTCGGTTTGGTGGGGTGGGTGTTCACCTTGCCTGTAGCTTTCTGTGTTGTGGCATGACCTTATCTCAATCGGCCCTGGATGCTGCTTGGAGAGCAAGGTAGCTTTGCATTTCTGAGAGAGGAGGGTAGGTCCATGTGGCAGGTTTCTTTGTAGCGCCTCATGCCAGCCATGCCCTGGCGGTTGGGCCCGCTGATGTGGATTCCAGCAGAGGAAGAGCAAATCAGGCTGGTTTCACCTTTTAAGACTGATGAGGGGGAGCTTGTTAGGGTGTTTCAAACTCTGGCCTGCAGTGTACAGGCCATATTCCAGCTCAGTGTGGCAGAAGTTTAATTTATCAGAAAGCCCAAGCTCCAGGGGTCCAAAATAGCAAAAGAAGGAGCAAAACAGGTTTGAAGGTCATTGGGGCAAGTAAATGCAAAAGATCATGCTGCCCTGCACGTACTCTTTCCAGCTGTAGGATTTCCATTATGAATAAAAGTTTGTCTGCCAGGAGTAACTCTTTGATTTTGAAAGAAATTAAAATAACAAAAGATAAATAATTACTTGGTAGGTGGGCTAATTCCTTCTTCCATGTCTTTGTCCACAACGGAGACAAAAAGCGTAGCTTTACACTCAGTGGCTTGGCATTGCTTCCAACCCTCCACCAACAGAAAGGAAAGACACCCCAAACATTAATATTTGAACTCTTTCTGTAAAGAGGCAAAGCCTGGCTCGTACCCTTGAGCAGGCTGAATAGTTCCTACATGTGACAGTACCAGTGCTGGAGGCAGAACCACCAGCCCAGCTTTTAAGAAGAATCTTCATCTGATAGAAATAAGTTTTAGTTTGAGACCGCTTGTGGTCTCATCATGGCCAGTCAAATTGGCTTTCTGTTTTGTTTAACTAACAAGTAATACTAAGTGCTCTGAAAATGAACCATAATAGGAGAAGTCTGATGAAGTAAGTGATTACTGTTTCAAAGGAAAGGAAAGCTTATAGAAGCATAATTATTCTCTGCTCTTAAACCAGAAAAATATGGTACAGAAACTGAAAAGGTATCTTTGGGCTATTGGAGAGATACAGAAACATGTTAAATAATGGAATTTCATGAGAGTCTTAATTTATTTTAAGGATAAACAGAGCTATTATACAGTTACCCACCTTTATATCTACCCTTTCTGTGTTCTGCCTAATGGGCTCTCTTCCTTGTGTACAGAAAAAAACTCAGCCTTATCCTGTTTACAGTTGAGCTGCAATATATTTAAAATTATTACTTCAGATTTTGTACACTAACTCTGTCTGCTGGCAAGAGGAAAATCCTCTCATATTATCTAATTATGGCTTCAAGCAGCACTAATGAAGAAGTTGCACAGGCTGGGGCCTGTTCTCTCTTGTCTGGAGGCATCAACAGCGAGTCTGTGGTTGTGGTCGCACAGAAATGGGGAGGGAGGCTGGGGCTGCCAGGCACAGCAGCGTGCAGAGTGAAGTTTAGCACTCAAGAATGCAAACATGGGGTCAAGTCCACACCCCTGACATAGGATTGCAGCCTTGATTTGTGAGGCTGAGACCCCCATCAACGGTTCCTTCCCCCTCTGCCCTGGTAGCCTCAGCTAGGATGCCTCTCGGAGGCGGCCGAGCTGTGTCAGGGATGGAGACCTCCGTGCTTTGGAGGGGTGAGGCATGCAGCCGTGCCAGTGCTACCGCAGCACGTGCCGGGAAGCATATTCCTGGCAGCGGGCTGCGAGCTGGGGCAAGGAGCCACTGCCTGGCTGCAGGAAAGTCATATCTGGTCAGTGGTAGGTGAGACTCAGGTATATATCCACTGGAATCAAATGAGCTACCTATGCTGATGTAAAATAAGGGAAGGTCAGTGGCGACTCAGGCTAGATGAGCCAGGCTGTGTCTGCACTCGTAGCAAGGACTGAAGTATGGCATGGAGATCTGTAAGCTTGCTACTTTGGTTTAGTACTACGGATGCAACAATTTGGCTGTAAAACCCACTGTAAAAGCCTAACACAAAAGTCACAGCTGAGCTCCATGCTGCCATTCCTGACCTGTTACAGATTCCAAAGCTAACTGGTTTAGGGTTCGTTGTGCTAATTTTCCAAACGCTGTTGAAATCATGACGTGAGCATACATGTAGTCACCCATAAACAATATAGAGTAGTGCAGAGAATAGGATACCAAGGAGAATCAGAAGAAACCCTGATGATAGCTGGCCTACATGAAAAGAAAAGAGACCCAAACTCAGATATTAGTTGATTAGGATTTTCTTCCATATCTCATTAACCTCTGGGATGGAGAAGCCAGCAAAGCTGTGATTTATTTACCATAGATGCACTCAAAGGATACTGCATAACATAGTGTTCTGGCACTGTGGATGTTATTTGCAATAATGAATTTTTTAAATTCTTTGGAGAAAAGTCAGTACATATTCCCTTCCCCCACCAAATTAAAAAAAAAAAAAAAAGAAAGAAATTGCAGAGTAACATTCAAAGGCTCATTAAAAGCAGCCAGGGAAAATAGATTACAGAGACTTCAAAGACTCATGATACTGGTTAAGAATCAGCTCTCTTTTTCAAAGAAAATGTTATTAGCTAATCCTTGAAATTTGGGTTTTGGCAGATGACACAGTATTTCCTGCAGGTGCAGAAACAAGAGAGTATTAAAAGAGTTTTGGTAATGCACAAAAAACTTCCCAACTAGACTTATGGTTTCATCTGTTCAAGCCAGCCTGAGTGAACTCCCCGATTCCTCATACATGTACTGAAATGTAGCAGGATTTCAGGAGACTCTAACCTACATGAAGTTGTATATCTCCTTTACTGAGAAAGCAAGGCTGTTAAGGTAAAGTATTTTTTTTTTTTTAAAGAGGAAAAGTAATGCCTTTAATACTGCTATTATCAGTAATATCAGGGGAGCTAACAGAAAAGCCAATGCAATGCATGGCGGGAGCAGTGTCTACACACAAGTTAACAATTGCACTAATAAAACACCATAAGCACGCAAACGAACATCGCTCCCCACCACCTTCCTGCTTACATCAGTAAGGAGATGTTTTAACATATTGTCTCTTTTAGGATCTTCTTTACAAGGTCCCTTGTGTGTGTTTGTCTGCTTTATCCATGGCTAATCCCAACTGCTCTGTTAGCCACAACTCCCTGGTTAGCAAAAGAGACAAGGCCAGCCACATCTTTCTCAAGTCTGCTTTTAAGCTGAGATCCTATAGCTTTGATTTAAAACCTAGCTGTCTCACAATGACAATTTTCCCACTGAGACTTTCACCTAAAATTTGGCCCAAAAGATGCCCAAAGCTACGCCTCACTGTTTCCATGGCAACCAATTGCTTGAAGTCAAATAACTGGACTTAAGATGCCCTTAGTAGTTAGCAATCTGAAAATGAGCACCTGAATCCATAAGGGATGATGGAGTAGCAGCAATATTTGCAAGAAAACTTATTCCTGTTCTGTAGCAATCCAAACAGTTGTTCTATTGCTATTCGTTTTCATATATATGAACAACGTTGCTTATAAGTTCAATGCAGAGACATTCAGGAGTATGAAATTCAAACCATGGCATAACTGAAGTTATCAACTTGTAGAAAAAAGACAGCGGGAGCTCAGTTCATTGAGTCTGTCATCAACGATAGACTCCCATGTCTGTGTACATTAGGAGACACAAATGTTATAGGGACACAGTAAAGGTTACCACTTTACTGAGTACTTTGCCCCTGTCCTGAAGAAAGAATTTTGAAGTGTTCTTGTGATATAGAATATGCTATACAGGCACTTGCATTTGCTTGTAAGAGACAGCTTCTGTTATTACTTACAAGTTCATTCACTGAAGTGTACTTTGCCCCACACATGGCATCAGATATACAGTGCTGAGACCTAATATCAGAAAACCTGACACAGTTAAAATTGTTATTAGAGCCACATGCCACATGCACTGCAAAAGAGCCACAAGATATCACATCCAAGAGTTAAACTGGCTCAAAAATGGCTATTTGTTTGTCTCAGATCTCAGGTCACTCTGCAATGAACAGAGAGATGAAGAGACAAGATAAATATTTTGGCCGGGATGGCTTGTCTGTTTTGATTCAGCACCTAGAATAACTAGCTATTTTCCAATACGTTTCTAATTAGAGCTCTCTGAACTAGCTGGGAGAGCTGGGACAGGAGGTGGAGTATGGCTGGTGACACCAAATGGGATTAATGCAGCATTATTAAATAGGCATCACCAATATTAAACAACTATGTGTCAAAAATCCCCCCAAAACCAAACCGGGCAGAAAACCCATGTAGGTCCACATTTATGCCATTACACAAGTGTCTTGGTTTTTGAAAGTTCCTCTTATTGGCCCTATTGCTCTAATTTTATTGACATTTATGCAGATGTGTCAAAATGCCTGCTGAAAAGTTTAATCCGTTCAGAGTTTAATCTGTTCAGAGAACAAGAGGGCTCAGGAGATTTAATTTTTTTGTTAGAAGAGAGGTTTAAAACAGCTTGGGTGTTACAGAATATTTATTGCTCAAAGAAAAATAACCCAGAAGTTACTAAGTGAAAAAAATATTTCTGGAAATAAAAAGGCTATGTCTTGAGTGCAGGGCATCTGAGCCGAGCTGTATAACTTATTATAGTTCTCATTTCCTTTGCATAGATCCATTTCCCTGCGGGTGACAATGAAATGATGCTGGGGGTACAGCAGGATCACCCCCTGACACAGACTCTTCCCTGTGGGCAGAGACCTTTGAGGGCAGGTGGGGTAAGGAGTGGCGAGGGGAAGTTGCAGAAAAAGCTCATGTTGAGGGGTACTCTGACCCTAATGTGAGTCTCTTAACTGTGACTATTAACATAAGAAAGGTATCTAGAACCCCTATACTCCCTCTTTACTTGATGTTGTGGGTCGGTGAGTTGTTCATCTTGCTAAGACCACTATCATGCTCTAAAAACGCCTGTGTCTGCCTCTGTTTTACAGAGGCACTATCTTCTTAGCTTGGACATCTCAGTTACAAACCAGCATCAAGAGTCAGGTGGAATGAATCTGGGCCCCAATACCTTCCCTTCAGAGCAGGATATGCTCACAATATATCTCAACACCTTCTGTATTAGATTAGCAATATCATAGAATCATAGACCGCTTTAGGTTGGAAGGGACCTTTAGAGGTCATCTAGTCCAACCCCCCTGCAGTGAGCAGGGACATCTTCAACTAGACCAGGTTGCTCAGAGCCCCATCCAACCTGTCCTGGAATGTTTCTAGGGATGGGGCATCTACCACCTCTCTGGGCAACCCGTTCCAGTGTCTCACCACCCTCATTGTAAAAAATTTATTCCTTATATCCAGTCTAAGCCTACCCTCCTTTAGTTTAAAACCATTACCCCTTGTCCTGTCACAACAGGCCTTGCTAATGAGGTCACCCCCATCTTTCCTATAGTCCCCCTTTAAGTACTGGAAGGCCGCAATAAGGTCTCCCCGCAGCTTCCTCTTCTCCAGGCTGAAAAACCCCAACTCTCTCAGCCTGTCCTCACAGGAGAGGTGCTCCAGCCCCCTGATCATCTTCGTGGCCCTCCTCTGGACCCGCTCCAACAGGTCCCTGTCCTTTCTGCGTTGGGGGCTCCAGAGCTGGACGCAGGCCTCCAGGTGGGGTCTCACCAGAGCAGAGCAGAGGGGCAGAATCACCTCCCTCGCCCTGCTGGCCACGCTGCTTTTGATGCAGCCCAGGATACGGTTGGCTTTCTGGGCTGTGAGCGCATGTTGTTGGCTCGTGTTTAATTATCAGGGTTTCCAATGAACTTCCTGGAGTCTCTTGTTCTCCTCATCTGGAAGGCAGAGAAACAATGATCCCTGGAAGATTTTGAGGGAGCATGAGGTATATGGGGGAAAACATCAGAAAAGGAGAGTGAGCACAGTGAATTATAAAAGCCACAGTGGTTCTAAAGTGCTTTGCTGACTTTACCCAGTCTAAGTAGGTAGGAACAGTGAGTAGGATAACCAGTTTACAGGAGGTAGTACTGAATCGTCATCTATGATTTTTTCTGCATGGAAACTTTTTTTGAAGGCACTGTAGCATCTGTCCATCACCCATTATGTTCAACAAGAAAACACCTCCCTGTTCATTAACTGGAATGGCAGTTCAATTGGATACTCTGCCTGTAAGAACAATGTCAACACCCTTGTCCCAGACTGCTGAAGTATTGGCTAAGAGTTTCTCCATGGTTGCTATAGTGTCCATTATCAATTTTAGTTTCCAAATGATGTGTGCTTATTGCTACTTTAATAAAAACTTTTGGCTTAGGAATATTTACTCTTTTGTACCTATCTTGGCAGCAGCCAAGGCTGCACAGGCAAGTAAAAATGTTCTGAATACCTGCATAAGAATGAAGAGCACTCCCACCTGTTCTTTACAGCATAGCCCATGCTACGTACCCTAGGCTCCCTTCTGTGCAGGGGCTATGAGGTTGCAGTGAGGCTGTTGACTGGCGGGTGTGTCAGGACAACTGTTCAAATGAGTGATGCAGAACCCAGAATATTTAGGACTATACTACTTTTGGAATTGTTTCTAATCTCTTATTCAAAAGAAGCTTTAATCACCAATCAAGAGGAAGGAGAAGCATGAGGAAAGAAGTACATTTTTTGACCTTGTTCCTACAACTTTATCAACATTTGTTACTATTTTAACATTTGTAACAATACTTAAAATCTTACCACAGGCAAAATGTCTCAACAATATTGTTTCCTCTTCAAAAGTAGATGCAGAATTCCAGTGCTGTGAGTCTGCCTTGACAAGCATACGACACTGAACATTGTAAAGTAAAATCAAATTGAAGTGGCAATTCAGAAAAATCCATGTGCAGAACACATTAAAAATTCACTGCAACATCACTGATCAAGTATAAGGTCTTAGGTTACATGGAATGAGTTACTAAAGCACAAATTGTTCTTGAGAGCTATTTATCTTGCTCTCCATAATTAATTTAATACCTTAGATGAGGAGAACAAAGGTTAAGGCTTACTCTCCAGTGGGGGTCACTGTTGAAGAATAGCCTCTAATTTTTCTTCTACGGAAGTTCAAACACATCCAAAAAATGCTGGGAATAATCCATACAGCTCATGCAAATGTATTGGAATTTGATTGGAGCGGTTCACATCAACTGTCAAAGTGAATCCTGTGTAAAGGCAAAGTGTGCGGACTATAGGAAGTAAGTTAGCAAGTAATTAACACTCTATATGCATAACAAAGAAGTGAAATAAAAAGACAGGAGGGTGGGGAGAAGGTCACAGAATAAGGACTCACCAAGAAAAGCTAGCAGCCCTCCTTCCCACCAGGATGGCACTGAGAAACCTTCAGGTCCTGGTTATCACATTTCAGGGTTGCAAAACCTTTTCCACCAAACTTGCATTTACTTTTAGTAGAAATGGAAAAGCAGACGACCTCTGGGGTGCGGTTTGGAGAGGTCTCCACACACTCCAGAGCTTCCCGCAGTGGGGCCCACCAAAGGAATAATGTCTCAGGGGAAGGAGGGAAGGGTTTAGGAAATGGGCTGTGCATTTCAACACACACCTGCCTCCTTGTTCTCCAGCCTTCCTGGGGTTAAGGTTTTCCCAGCAAGAGCAAGAGCCTAACACAGCTGTGAAGTAAGAAGCGAATGTCCATGTTTGAGTTGGCGTGAGCTGAAGGGTGCATGGGGCTACATGCCTGTGTCAGTGTCATGTGGCACAGCTCCGATGACTTCAGTGGCATCAGGCCCTTCATCTCAGATGATTGCCCAAGGTCCTCTTATTAAACCCTTGATATTAGGAGCTGGTAGCCAGCCACAGGCAACTGGAGGGAAAATGCTATGTCCCTGGTGGCCTAATGGATGAGTTGTTTAATAACAATAAGCAATAAATGAAATCGGTACTCTTGCCTTTCTATATAGCTAGGCTGCTTTTGCACCAGCTGACTGACTGGTCCATTGTCTCTGCTTTGGTAACATTAATGTAGGCCTGTAGCTTCACAAGTATCACTTAAGCCCTGAATCTCACCCCTTAAAAGATATTTACTACAATTCACTGTTGGTATTAGATTTCTTACCGAACCTGCTCTAATGCTTCCATTTTGGACAGAAAACTCCCATAAAACTGAAAATATGCCTTAAGAGCAGCACCGCTGTTATGTGATATGTTGTTTCTCGACAGCATGATCTTTATACCTGGTTGTATTCAGATTAAAAAGCTGTTATTACTCCTTGCTTCCAGAGGACAGCAGCAGCAGCAGGCCTCAGACCACAAGGGACAGATAAAGTTGCAGGCAGCCTTTATGTACAGACATCTACTCTTAAAGGCATGCTTTTAATAGAATAAAATAACCATACGTGCTGGGTCAGATCTTTTGCTCCCGTAAATCGGAGTGACGCCACAGGAGCTCTGCCATTTTTAATGGCTGACATCCATCTCAGAAACTTTCAAGCTGTAAAATGTGGAGCAGGCAGCTCTCCCTTCCACCCAACACTGGGAGGGAAGAAGGGAGGAGGTATTTGAGTAGTAGCTCCAAACATGAAGATGTTAATCCCTGCCTGAAGGGATTATGAACTTCATCTTTTTACAGTTCAAGGAGCAGCCCCTACCACTATTAACAGTCCCGAGTAACACTTGACTGGGAATAGGTTAAAAGGTCTGTTGGTTTCAGGGAGTACATACATGGTGTACATAGTCCTACCGAAGCTGGATGGAGTCAGAGGCATCCAAAATGCAGACATTGCATTTCCTATTTACTACAAATGTTTTGTGTATTTTTTAGCCATTAGTATTTGTCAAAGTCAGCAAGTCCACACAGTACAGAGGAGAAACCTGGAGAGCAGGAGAAACACAGTTCATTTGTTCTTGAGCTGAGACTGAGCTCTGCCTTCTGCACCACACTGGTTTGGACATGTCCGCACACAGGGCATGCCTCCATCTGGTACCTGAGGAGGAGACTGTTTATTAGCCACAAGCACAAGAGAGATCAGGATTTCAGGAAAACATTGAGAGATCTTTTAAGAAATATCATCACTCTGAGAAATTAACACTATGAAGAATCAGACTTAAAACTGTCATTTTTAGAAATGGAGTCTCTGTTTAAGAGGAAAACTGCTGGCAAAGATCATTCAAAACCTATGTTCATGTAGCTGTAAGCCTCTGCTTTGTTTAATGCTTGCAATCTCAGCATCTTTGCAACTGCAAAATACCAGTTCTTTCACTTCTGTGCATACCTGTGTCCTTTCATGTCCTTGAACCTCCTTTCTCCATTGCATCTGACTAAGAACTTAAATGTGTCAGCCAATGTTCACCTGTGGTTAAATACTCTTAGTACAAAAGGGAACATTATTCGTAAAACAAAGCATTTCATCTGGAGGACTTGGTTGTGGTGTGAGGAGATGTGCAAAAAATGCTTCTTCTACCTCACCTGAACAGATGTAAATGTGTGACTTCATGATGTGTTTCTGTTGCACTCTGTTATAAAATGAAAGTTGAACATTTCGTTCTGCTCCAATTTTAGCATCATCTCTACAGATAATACAGAGCACTTCACAGACTTTTGAAGAACATAGGGTTTTTTTTTCCATAATGTTTGTGGAAAAAGAAATTTGCCACACTACCTTGCAAAATGCAGTTGCTTTGTTGACCAGATGCCAAACTGAAATTCAGACATGGATGGCCAGAAATAAGATTTACTTTAATCCTACTAATCCTGAGCTGTTGATTGGTACAAGGCACCATTATAGCTGGGTAAGCTTCCCAGGCTTACTGTCTGATTCTGTTTGGAGTCATGAGATCACTTTGGATTCTCAGTTTTTCCCTTGTAAAGGGCAATGTTGCTGCCTTATGTTCCATTTTCTGCTGTAAACAATAATGAGCAAAAGACATCACGGACCTTTGGCAGCAAATGCAGAAAACTCAAGGCAGGTGGTTTGCTGAGCCTGGTGATATGCTCTACCATGGAAAGTGGAATGAGAAAACGTGGGCCTGTCCTCAAGCAGGTTAGTAGTCTGCCCGGTTAATTATAGGACCTTCTTGTACTGACTTCAGTGAAGCCCCAAGCCATCTTCAGAAGTTGAAAGCATACTTATAGAATCATAGAATCATTTAGGTTGGAAGAGACCTTTAAGGTCATCGAATCCAACCGTTAACTTGATGCTGCCAACTCCACCACTAAACCATGTCCCTAAGTGCCACATCTCCATGTCTTTTAAATACCTCCAGGGATGGTGGCTCCACTACTTCCCTGGGCAGCCTGTTCCGGTGCTTCACAACCCTTTCGGTGAAGAAATTTTTCCTGATATCCAATCTAAACCTCCCCTGACGCAACTTGAGGCCATTTCCTCTGGTCCTATCACTTGTTACTTAGGAGAAGAGACCAACACCCACCTCACTACAACCTCCTTTCAGGTAGCTGTAGAGAGTGATAAGGTCTCCCCTGAGCCTCCTTTTCTCCACGCTAAACAACCTCAGGTCCCTCAGCCACTCCTCAT
>VZTV01007180.1:0-12921 GCA_013400875.1 Anhinga rufa
GCCCCTCGGGAAGCGGGCCGCCCTCGGAAGCCGTGAGGCGAGGTAAGTCATTCCTCAAAAAGCGGCTCCCCGGAGGAGAGGAGAGCCGGGCCGGAGAGCCCCCGCTTCCCGCCGCCGGGGTCCCCTCGCCTCCCCTCACGGGCGGGAGCGCCGGCCGGCCGCGCTCCTCACCCCTCCCCGCGGCGCCGGGGCTCCCCGAAGGGCAGCGGTGCCATCGGGGGAGAGTCCCCCGCCACCTCCCCGCGGGCAGCAGCGGCCAGGCAGCCGCAGCTCGGCTCCCCCAGCCGCCCGGCCGCGCCGACATGGCGGCGGCCGGGGAGGGAGGGAGGGAGAGAGAGGGGCGGGGCGCCGTGACGTCTCGCGATGGCGGGCGCGATCCCGGCGGCCATAGCGACGGCGCTGCCCGCAGTGACGGGCGCAGGCGGGGGGGGCGGACAAAGGGGGCGCCGCGCGAGCCCGCACCCAGCNNNNGGGCCGGGCTGTCCCGCCGGGGCCGGGGGGCGAGGGTAGGGCGGCCCGGCCCGGCCGTCGGCCGGTGCGTGCGGGGCTCGCTGGGGACGGCGTGCGGGATCGCCGCGGGCTGGGCTGGGCTGGGCTGCCGAGGCCGTTAGGGCGCAGGTGCCTCAGCCTTTATCTCTGCTGCTCGGCGCTGGAGGACAAAGAGGATCAATTAAGCGTCTGCAGTTATTGCTGTTTCCCTGCCCTCAGTAGGTGCGCTCGGAGAGTCAGATCGGAACGCCTGCCTTCCCGCGGCTCTCTGAGGGAAGAGTGTTTTCCTCGGTTAATCTGTGGCATCTTGGCGTCCGAGCTGAGTTTTTGAACCTGGTCTGAGGCAGGGAGGAAGGCCACGTAGCACTAATGAGCACAATACACGTTTAAAAGCAACCTGAAAGTAAGAAAATAAAGACTAAAGCAAGATGTGCCCTTGAAAGTCTTCTGTAGGATTCTTCTGAGCCGTGAGGTAGAATGGATCAGCAGCCGCGCACAGCTGCTGTTTCATTTTGCCCTGCTTTTGCGTGTCTCTTGGTTGCATTTGAATAATTTTTCTTTTGTTACTGTCACCTTTTCAGCATTTGAAAAAATAAAGGGGGGGAAAAATAATGTGGTCCTAACAAATTTTGCTGTCAGTATCAGCGTGACTGACGCGTGTTGTAGTCATTCACGCTAATAGGTAATGCTCTGAGACTGTTTCATTTTACAGCGTCCTGGAGACAGTTACTAATTATATTTCTCATCGCTCTGTAAAGAGGTAAACAGTAACATGTTTCAGCCCAGGCTTTGCAAAGTATCAGAGTAGTTCTGCAAGTTTAAATGTGACCATCCGCCTACTTAAATACTTTGCAGAATATGCGCCTTCATAGATTAGCAAATTGAGGTGAGGTTAACCAACTTGCTCAAGGTCATGGAGTGTCGGTGACAGAGTTAGCAATAATGGAATCCAGCCATCCTGGCTGCTGGGTCTGTGCTCTAATCATTGGATGACTCTCCCAGATGATTGCAGGTAGTTTAAACATTGGTTTGCGTAAGCGCATGTTAAAGCCTTCAAAAACTTTTGGAGAAAATAGATGTTAATAAATCTGCTTCAGTCAGATCTTGCACTGTATTGGCATGTGGCTTAAAGTAATTGCACTGCTTGACATAGGAGGGAACTTTGAAGAAGACTTTGTGGCTTGTTTTGTAAATATGTGCTCAAAAGGCATCAATTTTATTGAGTATATAGTGTAAAAAGACTTATTGTGTAGATTTAGAGGGTAGATCATGAGATATAACAAAAATAGATTGCACTCTAATTAGGCAATTTTTAAAAGGAGACTATGTGGAGTCTATGACTGTAAAGAGGTTATTGTCTGAATAAAGTGTTTACCAGATGACATTCTGTAGAGTTATTTGCAGTTGTTAGGAAAAAACCCAACCAAGAAATGCACTCGGAAGCCATGGTAATGAGGCTGTTGGAAGTTAAAATGAGAACAGAAAACTTCCTCGCTTGATTTATTTTTTCAGCAGATACTTGTTAAGTAAAAACAAATCAGAATTGGTGTTATTTCTGACCCTGGAGAGAAGTTATGCTTTGCTTCATGTTTTTCTCTGTCGAGCTAAATTTATGAAGAAAGGGATTTCAAAGGAAACGCTGGCAGATCTGTGCTATTGTGACACCAGCAGTATATATTTAGTAACTTCAGGGGGGAAAAGATCCTTATTGTGCTTAAAAAAAAAAAAGCATCCGTGACAATTGTTTGTCTGGACTTCAAAGCGCGTTGGAAAGCAAGCCGGGATTGTTCAGGTGTTACCCTTTGGCCCATGTCCTGTAATGAGCATTACATTTGACAGATTCCTGCACCTGCAGGGGGTTTCGTTGGCAGTTTCATAGGAGAAGCCCATCTGCGCCATGTAGGTCACAGATTGAGACCACAGATCTTGGTTTTGTACAGATTTGTTTGTGCTTACTGTTACGTTCTGCGAGTAATGATGGTGACTATTGACTGTATAAAATCCAGCAATCGTGGTGAAGACCTGCTACGCTGCCATGCGCAGGGTAGAAGAACGGCAGCCAGCTTTCTTTTCACTGAACGGGCTGGGGTGCTGAAGGCAGGTTAATCTGTGCAGAGGAGTTCTGATGATACAGACTTTCTCTGTAAAAGTCTTCACTGTTTCTTGTTGAGTGCTGTGTGAAAGCTGTGCTGTTATTAATGCTAACCCATGAAATCTCCCCAGCGCGTGTATAACGCGGTCTTGGGGAAAAGTACTTTTACTGGTGTTACTTGGTGAGATATCCCAGCAAAGTGACTTCTAAGCCAAAGTGATTGTCTCAGAAAGGGTGCTGGTTGCTTGCTTAGAAGCCCAGAAATTTATACCCTGAATGACACTGCTGTGTTAGCAAATGTGTCTACTCTAGGCTTGGGTTTGCCAGATTTACTTTTGCCATTTTGAGCCATAACTTCTTATCCAGCCAAATTAAATGAGAAAAGGAAGCAATAACAGGGTATACTTCTTTCAGACTGGTGGCTTTACGCCTGCAACTTGTGGAATCCTGGGAGGTTTGCGCACCATGTTTTCAACGGATGCATAAGAAAAATGAGCCTGTTAATAGGCTTGGTGATCCATACCTCAACTGATGTTGTCATTTGTGGGTTTTTGGACACCTAAACGCTTGCTGCTGGCCGAGCTGAAGAAACTGGAGTTGTGGTATGATACCAGGAGTCAGACTGAAACCTGTGCAGTGTTTAAATAAAAAACTAAAGCATCAAAATAATAGTAATTATTATAAATAATATTTTAAATTTTATTAAGTATAGTCACTTAAAAATATCTAGGGATAGTTTGCTATTGGTTGTACAGTAGTTTAAAATATTTATTAGGGAAAAAACCCTTTTGTTGATTTCAAAGATTGCCTGTATTTCTGTTGCGCATAATGTATGCAGTGTAGGTATGAATGAGAACCAAAGATTCTCGCATATTCGTACTGCATGCTGCATGGAGCTAACTTCTGTAAATAACAACAACAAAAAAATCTTAATCTTCTGCCTCTGAGAAGTTTCAGAAGTTATTTTGTGTTCCTACGAGCTGGCAGTTTTCCCACATTAGCTCATCATGTAGCCTTAATGTATGGAATGATGCATCTCACTTTGCAATAGTGCATAAAGTTGTTTAAGAAAGAATGCTTATACTTGCTGCACAAAGTGATTCCAGAGTTTAATTCTTCTGAAACAAAAGGGATTCGCCAAAATTCTAAGAAGCACTTGAAACCCAAATTGCCACTTACAGAGCTATTTCTTTTTCTAGACCCTTCTTAATAAGGTAGCAGAACATCAACTTGGAACACTATCATTGGGGATTTGTTTTCAGAATATTATTAGTAGCATTTCAGTGAAGTGGAAACAAACCTGTGCCTTGAAAAGAAACTGGATCTTGGGGAAAGACATTCCAGTAAGAGCTATGAATTTAAATTTTACAGTGATGATTTGCTATTTTAAAAAATAAACACATGTAAAAGCTTAGTTTGTGAACAAGAATCAGAACCTGTAAATCTGAAGGTATGACAGATGTACCCTAGTAAACACCTAAACTTGTGTCATGTTTCAAGCATGAAACATGTATCTGGTGCTTGGAAATGTGAACATCATGATGTTTAGAACACAAGAATAAGCATTTGGCTTTTTAAATTGTTCCTAATCTAGGGCTATTCACTGCTAGAAAGTTCAGAAACTAAATTTCTTAAGGTGTGACCAAATCAGTTTATTAGACTGGAGAACAACTGAAACAAGACATCGTTTTATAAAGCTTCATTGGAAGTGGAAGTTACAGCTAATGAGTCAGTAGGAACTTTTTGTTCTTTTAATATTTCCTAGAATAAAGATAAGCCTCAAAGGACACCTTCGGTTTGATAATTAACCTATAGGAGCTACAGTAAAATATGACGTTCTTGGGGGGAAAATACATGTAGCTGTTTCGCTTTGTCTGTAGTGTGTAAAGTCAATGGTATGTGTGCTGAGGAGTCTGGCCTCAATTTTATTTTATGAAATACGTTTGGGATTGTTGCTTGATTGGGTCATGGGTTCTGGTTTTAGTTCTGGAATGTCACTCAAAATAAAACAAAACCGTGGGGGTGGCAGAGGGAGAATTAGGATTGTTGTACTTCAGTTAGAGGCAGTGGCGATAGAAAACCTCTCTTATTTTTTTTAATCAAATAGTAAATCCCAAATCTGTTGGGTATTATTCATCCCAGTTATTTTTCAATTCATTGCCTGTAACTGCCATGCAGTTGTAACAAGAGTTTAGTTTAAACAAGGCATGAAGGTGTTCCCCATTCTTTTGTTCTGAATCTCTGGGATTTGACATACCTCAGTGCCTATGTGAGCAGATACCTAAGTTGTTATACCTCATCTGGAAAGGTCACCACTGCAGAGAGATTCCTGACTAAATGGTGACTACTGCTGCCTTACGTCTTCGTGTTTCCTCATTTCTGCTCTGTTTTTTCTCAAGTGTTAGTGTTTCTGAGGCAAGGATGGGATATCTTTTTGTTGGTGGTTGGTTGGTGTTGCAAAAACCCAGCATAAGCAGCCCTTGTCATGGGCTGGGACCCCAAAATGCTGCCATGATACACTGAGGAAGTGCTTATCCATTTATTTTATAATAATTTGTTAAATAGGTAGAAATCAGATGTAAATATTTTTTCTATGTCCGTATTTTTGAAGGAACTTAAGCAAAAGTAGATTTATAACCAAGCATCAGTTCTATATTTTTACACCTTTGTTGATTGCCTCAGTTTAGTATAGACTTATGGAAATAATCTTCTTGCCTTTTCTCTTTTTTTCCCCTTTTTTCCTTTAGAATTGCCAAAATGCTTTGGAATTCTTAAACGATTCAAAAACTGAAGTCTCTGAGGATACAAAATCATAAGAACACAAGAAGCAGCAAGGAGGATTCAGTGCCAATGCAGCAACAAAAAAGACAGCCAGAGTTAGTGGAAGGAAGTCTTCCTGTTTTTGTTTTTCCTACAGAACTTATATTTTATGCAGATGACCAGTCAACACACAAGCAGGTGTTGACTCTATATAACCCATATGAGTTTGCCTTAAAATTCAAAGGTGGGTTTCTTAGGTTAAGTTCTATTTAAGGGTTAGCTGGTGATCTTGAACAGTCCAGTTATAATTCATGTAACAAAGCATATTTGTGACAGAACCAAGCTCGTGTCTTTACGTGTGCCTGTTGATGAAGTTGGTGAGGTGTTAATTCATGATTTGTTACCGCTGCTGTCCTTTTCATTGCAGTTCTTTGTACAACTCCAAATAAATATGCGGTGGTTGATGCTACTGGTGCAGTGAAGCCTCAGTGCTGTGTTGATATGTAAGTAAAAGTTAGTTGCGTTGTTCTTTTTTATTTTTCTTCTTCTTCTAATGTATGACACTTGATTACCTTTCTTTTATTATTTAAGATGTAGTAAATGACAGCATGCATAGTATAAACTAAGTTGGATAAAGATGTAATATTTTCCTCATCTCTTATATTCTTGTGGCCATCTGGTCTTTGCAGTTCTTTCACTCTAGGGCAGAGATATTACAATAGTGGAGATATTTCCTTCTTTAATTTTGTCTTTAGGCATAAATGAAATGCTAGTAAATGCATCCTGTAGTATACTTTGTAAACCAGCAGTGAGAGTAATATGAGCTGCCTCTGAGTTCTTTTTTGTTATTTCTAACATGAAAAGCAAGACCCCCAGGGCTGGGATTTCTTTGTGAGAAATGTTTGTTTGCAGATGGGCAAAATGAAAATGTATGCAGTTCTACCGAGCACACTTTCCTGGGCCATGTTTAATAAAGGTACTTTTGCCTACCTTCCACCCCGACCGCCCTTCTCGTTCTCAGACCTCTCTGTCTCCCCTTTACCTGTTTCTCCTGTTAGGTCCCAGCCCAATAACAGAGAAAAGATGAAGGCCAGTTAAGCAACCACAATAATGTATATAATACAAAGTAGAGTAGGTATATAAGCTAAAATAGTCCAATTTTTTTTCGTCTTCCATTTGCCACATTGTTCCTGTGCTGATGTGCAGATACAGCTAAAGGAAGTAGGAAGGGCAGACTGAGCTTTCTGACTAGAAATTTGCAAACTGTAAAGCACCTTCTGGAATCTCTGGCTAATAAATGGCCATATTCAAAAAACCCTGCTATTGAATGGCCCATCTTTTGTCAGATAACTAATACTGTGCGTGGGGAATGGCTTTTCCCCGTAGACTGTTTTCCTTAGGTGTAGTCTGGAAAATTCCAAGGACTCACCAAATAGAAAGGAGGTTTAAAACATGGAACTAAAATTTTCAGTGGGCAGGGGTGACAACCCTAAAAATGGAACAGAATAGGTCAGAATATACCAGTGTATCAGTGAGCTATTCCAGTCTTTAAGACTTTTATTCCAGTCTTTAAAAGTCTTTAACAGACACAAGCTTGATTACATGTGGTTCATCTTAAACAAATATATTTTATTAAATAAAGGAAAATAAGACCATATGCATGTTTCCAAGGGAATTTTTTGTGCAGCAAAACCCCTATCCCATTCCAATGGTTGCTGTCTAAGGGCAGTGTTTACTGCTAGGGTATGAGCAGTACTATGCAAGTATGGCCATTTGCCAGATAAACAGATATTCTACAGAGCTTCCAATTATGCAATGATCTCTAAAAAGAAACAGGAGAATCTATCTGTTTATAAGGGTCTGCAGAAAACATCTCTTTGCTTGGCAGCAGACGCATCTCCTTATAGCACAGTGTTATGTAAAGATTCTGTTTAGGTTGGTAGTTAGTACCATGGTACTAAAAGTAGAAACAAAAATTTAAAAGGAAGCGTTAAAGGAAGAAATAAGAGTTGAATCTGCTGTTCTGATCTGCTGAGTTGTATGAATTAGGATTACAGAATAACAAAATCACAGAACAGTGGGGGTTGGAAGGGACCTCAAGAGATCATCTTGTCCAGCCCCCCTGCGTGAGCAGGNAGGAAGGCAGTTGCCCAGCCAACACTCAGCTTGCTGAAGGCCTGTCATAAGCACACTTTTGCCTCTAAAGTGACGTAAAACTACATACATTCCTGCAGCCTTCTCACCTGGGGGAGGACTTAGTCCCTGTTTCCTTGTTGAATAGTCTGTTCAAACTAGATACCAGTTACAAGACTTCACTATGTATTAATGATTGTAGATATCTCGATGTGATGTTGTTCCTGTAAATGAAGACTGAAACACAGAAACCTGTTTCTTGCAGCAGGTTTAATGTCTATATTATCACAAAGATAGGTTTCATGAAGCAATTTTAAGACTACTATCCTGTATTACTACGGGTAGAATAATTTTTTCCTCTCAGGAGATGGCAACCTTCTTGAAGCCAAATCACGTACATGTAGGTATTTTTTCAGATTAGCTGTTGTTATCTTAGAAATTTAGAACAGTCTTTCAGAAAACTTTTTTTTGTACTTTGGAAAAATAATTAAAATTCATAGTAACTCTTAAGAGCTGATACAACTTCAAAACCTAAATGTTATGGCTTTTTAATGCTAGATACGTATTTTCATGATGAATCATAAATGCAGAGAGGAGGCAGTTGAGCAGAGCACTGCTCAGAGGTCTGTATTGCCTTTGATCAGTGTTATTTTAAAACTGTGCCTTTTGTAGTTCCCACATACAATTTTTCCCATGAAATGCTATAATACTAGAAGGAATGCAACAATTCTTACCCCGTCTCACTGTTGAAGCCATCTTGGTCAATGAATTCAGAGCAGCAGAGTGGTTGCTGGACAGTGAGAAGGCTTACCAAGAAAATAACCGACTCCCTCTAGCTATCATTTAGAGAGTGTGTCTACGCTGCAGTCTGAGTTGCGGTTGCAGCTTGTGTAGCTAGCTCTTGCCTGGCCTAGCTTTTGGTAGCCGGTGAGGTATCTGCAGCATCATGCATTTCAGTGCAGGCTATGAAACGTGCTCAGGGTAGCTAGATTGATGAGCAAAGGTCTGACAGCAGAGAGCTCTACTACCGATATCCAGATTTAGTCACTGGAAGACAGGTGAGAAATGTTTATGTAGATACGTGTTTGTCATTTTTACTGCACTGCTACATGCTCTGAATGGTGGGCTTCTGATTTTGAAAATCCCTGTAAAGCTCCAAGCCTGGTTTCCTCAAAAAGCTAGACTTCTTGCCATCATCTGTCCAAGTGTTTGGCAGTCTTATTTTCTTCTTTCCTTTTCCTGTCCATTCCAGTCACACCATACCTTTTTAAAATTATTGGCCAGCATCAAACAACTTTGATAAGAGAGGAGGCATCTTTCAGATAATTAATGTTTCATGCAAATTGGCAGCTAGGCCTCAGATTGAGGCAAAAGTGTGCTTGAGATAAATAATTAACTGCTCTTTTTGGCCAGCCAATTGGAGCCAGATATATTTGAGAACCAGAGCGAACATAGGGAGAGGAGAGAGAAGGCAAGATCAAATCCTCAAGAACATTGAGTGATCGAAGAGGTAATGGGGATCTGTACTATTGCAGTTATCTGTGTATGGGGGGAAAAGGGGAAACATCGGGATGTAGGGTGTAATTCCACAGGAGACATGCTTTGTATTCATTCCTCTCTTCGAAAATGTTGTTTCCCTCTGCAGCGTGATTCGTCACAGAGATGTTCGGGCTTCTTACTATGGTGCGATAGATAAATTCCGTCTACAAGTGTCTGAGCAAAGCCAGAGGAAAGCATTAGGGAAAAAAGAGATTATTGCTACTCTACTTCCATCTGCAAAGGAACAACAACAACAAAAGGAAGAGGAGGAAAAACGAATAAAAGAACACCTGGCGGAAAGTGTCTTTTTTGAGCAGACTTTGTGTCAACCAGGTAGCTGAAATCTTTTACCCCTCCAGTCTTCTAAATCAGTTATGAATAGCTCATGTCACTAGAAAGCCTAGACAAAATAAATTTTACAGTAATTCTTTACTTACCTGTAAGACTGCTGTCTTTACCACTGGAGAGTGGCTCAAGAACCCAAACTATGGCTATTCTGCTTATGCTGTCTCAATTAATCAGGACCCCTTGCTGCCCCACGTTTGCATGTCGTACCTTGGAGGGTACATCCTCTGTTCCTCTGGTGCAGAACTTCTGTTAGAGCCAATGGGAATTTATCTGCGAAAGAATGGTAGTTATTTTTTCCCTTGGGCTCTTTCAGAGCATATGCCCCTTCTGAGTTTGTTCCAAATCCTTAATCCTCCATTTCCTGATGAGCAGGAAGTATTGCCAAAACATCTTCTAAAGTGCTCCTTGTTCTGCGCCATCTTGTTTGTCTGTCTCATGAGTACAGAAAAGCCCAGTTGCTAGCTGAAAACTCTTTGCACGTTTCATATGTGAGGAAGTGAATCAACGGTCTTGGGCAGAACCTGGACCAAACAGTTAAATTGAAGTGGTGGTGGTAGATATAAAAAGTATCAAGTTTTGCCAGAACTGAATCTAAACTGATTCTTAACAGTCTACCTTTTTGTTAACTGATTTATACTGTAATATTCTTGTCACTGTTTTGTTTTTCATGACAAGAACAAAAATCAATTCCAGAACATAGATGAACCTGCTTGAGAGTGTTCCTCTTGTTAGAACCAAACTGTTTCACTATTTATACATAGCTTGTTCGCTGGTGAAACACCTTTTACTAAAAACAAACAACAAAAAAAACCAAAGACAAACAAAACCACAAACAAACAAACAAACAAAAAACAACAACAACAAAAAAAACCCCAGCAACCCAAAAACCTCAAGATAGGTATTAGTAGGATACATGGTTAAAACAAACTGACAAGATCTGTGGGCTCACAGAACAAGATGTAACTCTGATAGTTGTTCTGGTAAGAGGGTTTGAACCATCCTGAACAATCTGATACTGGTCTTAATCCAAATGCTATTTCTCTGCTTAAAAACCTTGTTGACTACATCATATTGCTTGCTCGCAGAAAAACAGTAAACAAAGCAATTATGGTCTTTGCATATAACCTGCAACCTAGAAATAACAGATTTATGGAATTAAAATAGGACACATTGCTAGTCACTGAGGTTAGAAAAACTTGATAAAAACCTTGGCTCATTTCCAGCAGGTCTTAAGAATTTGGTAGAGGTATTCCACTAACACGTTAACAGCTCTTTTCAAAGATTACACAGTGTGCCTTTGAGTAGATTCCAGCTGTTAAACTGCAGTGCAATAAAGAGTATGGAGGATGGTTCATCTATAGTGTGCATTTCCTTGTTCTGGTGGTATTGGACCATCAGAATGTTTCACTCTCACAGTTTTTAAAGTAAGATTCAAATATTACTAGTTTGTGGCACATAAACTGGTTCTGGTAGGTGCAGCCCTTGAGTCCTCTAAAGAAAGAAGGAGAGCGCGTCTGGCCCAGGAACCTGGGCTCTTGCTGTAGCCAAGTTTTGTTCTGGAGGTGTGAGCAGAGTTACCTGCCTGACCAGCTCCTTTAGGTGCTCTTTCCTCATTGATTACTAATCACTGAAGGAGCATATCAAGGAATGGAATTGGGATGCATGGTGAAACCCCAAGCGTTGCTGAAACATCCAGCTGTCATGAGTGTGTATATATAGCTACTGGGCCTGGCAGGCTCTGTTCCTCCAGAAGGGAGGGGTTTGGGAAATTGTGTGAAAACAAGTTCCAGCATCAGAACAGGGAGCAGCCTTCTCCACTGCAAAATGCAGAAGGTTTAGGAGAGTGGGTTTAAGAGTTGTTTTCCACCCCCTCCAAACTCCAAAGGGAAAAGAAAATCTCAGGATACTGCAGCTCCAATGTACTGCAAACGTTTCTGCAGAATATTTAACGTTTGTATTGGGTAGATATTCCTTATACTTGGTACCATCTTGTTTTTCAGAAAACAGAACTGCCTCGTCGGGACCTAGTTTACTAACAGTCTTCCTAGGAATAGTGTGTATTGCAGCACTAATGCTACCTACATTGGGGGAAGTGGAATCCCTGGTGCCTCTCTACCTCCACTTAAGCGTGAATCAAAAGCTAGTAGCTGCTTATGTTTTAGGTAAGTATTTTGGGTTTTGCAAATGTTTTCTTGCAACTTCTGTGATTTGGGAAACTCCTCCTGTATTTGCCAGTGGCTTCAGGAAACTTGATGGAGACAAAGCACCACATTACCTTTTGTTTTGCATCTCCTCTTACATTTTAACTTGTGGACATAGTGATAGGGGTGTAAATTAGTTACTGTAGGTATTTTAGACCAGATTTTGGTCGATATTTATTATATCCAGGCCCCTACACATTAATTTCACCTTCATTTGATGACTGGCCAACTGTAGTCATCTGCCAATAAAATTGAATGGAATGTGCTGTTTCTTATTCTTATATCGAAATAGAGCTACTCTATTGCAGAGCCTAGATCTCTGCTGTTGTTTTATTTCCCTCTCCAACCCCAGTGAGCTCATCTGAAAGGCTCTGTTCACTACCTTGTTGATAAGCAATTGAAATACATAGAAATAAGTTGTTGTAAGCCCTTCCTAAGAGACCACTACCATCCACAATTCTTCCCAATTTGTACCTTGCTCCTAAATTAGCAAGGATAGAGAAGTTGTGCATTTCGTTTATGACCATTTTTCTATAACTTTCAGATCTGAAGAACAGTCACTCTAAACTCAATTCTCCTGTCCCACTACCTGGCAGAAATCAGGATTTAAAGGAAATGAGCTAGGCAGCCTCAAACTGATAGCTAGAGGTGAGGTAGTGATGGGAAAAGGTGCAAGTTCTCGATAGTTAATGTGCACACTCAGTTGACCGACTGACTCATGCAAGTCGGTCTGCTGAAATGGTTTGAAAACTCCCTTGATGCTAACCAGAAGCCTACACCTTTGCCTGAGCTGATGGTGATGTATTTTCAGATCAGATCAGTAATCCCTGCTTTATTTTTTATCTCTAGTTCTGAAAATTACTCCAGCATCTGCTGGTGCCAGCTGTAGTATTAAACCATTTGACTTCAGATGCTTGCAGCAACTTACCTGTTTCTAGGTCCACTATGAGGTTCTTACAGGCTTTGAGTCCTTTGGTAGGAGCATTTTTAGTGTTCATGAGAAGAGTAGTCTTCTGTGGGCAACTCTTGCTCATCTAGAGAGTTGATGGCCCTTGAGAAGATGAAACCACTTTCTTCCACAAGGAAGTACAACTGTGTAGCATTTGATTGAGAAGAGAGGTTAATACCATACCAGCTGGGCTGTGTGACATTTGAGAAGTATTTGCTTTACAGAAATGAGTTAAACTCTTTATTGCCTGGAAGTCCCTCTACAAGTTGTAGAGGCTGTCCTGTAGCACCTTCCAGAAGCCTCTGTTATTACTCTGTGATGGTTTAGGTAATCCAAGCTAAGGCCTACAGCAGTTCTGGTAGTACTGATCGTCTAAGCTAATACAGGCCTTAAGAAAGAGCTGAAGTGTA
>VZTV01007188.1:0-21616 GCA_013400875.1 Anhinga rufa
TTTTTTTTTTTTTTTACAGAAAGGAGGGTCAGCAGTGTCACCTCCTTCTGAAGGGAAGAAAATGGAAGCAGGGATGCTGTCTAAACTTCAAACTCTTTAATACAAGCTCTAAATCAGGTCCTTGGAATAGCTGCAGTTTCTGCACCCCCTGTTTGGTGTCAGAGGACCACAAAGAGTCCTTTGAAAGAGGGTAACAAAGATAGTGAGAAAGGAGCAACGAGGATGACCACGTTTAAGGTGAAGTATTTAAAGGAAAAGAAAAGCATTTGACTCCCTGGCTATCAGCGAGCATTACATAAACCAAAAGGCAGGAGAAATCTCTGTTTCCATCCAAATTAGAGAATAATCAAGACAGATAATGGTTCTTAACACCAGCAAGAGTAACAGTATTTAGGAAGGTTTCTGGCATTACAGTCGAGGGCAAACCAAAGCAAGATGACACTCTTCTGCTAGAAAGACAAAATCATATTTATGCTCCACATACAGTTTGTATTTAATGTGTCATTCGTGAGGAGTCAGACTTCACGCCTTGGAGGTGGTCGAGTGCACTTCTGAATTGCTCTAACATCTCAAACGTCTGAGGAGCGAGATTCAGTAGCGTGGATTCGCTCCTACCCAAGGGAGATGATCTCACCACTGCATAAGATTATCATCTTCAACACAGGAGAGAGAAACCCTCATGGTCAGAGCGAAGGTACTTTGCCATTGATGGAGTCCGGCTGCCGACAAAACAGCGCTCAAAGTATCAGCTTGCTGTTTCTATGCCCTTCACCTGAGGATGCTCTCACTCGGGTCACTGAACACCCCACCAGCAATTTGCCCAAATTAAGCCCATACTATGCAAAGATTGTCAGAGCTCCTACAGACCCCAAACGGAGACGGGTTTGATGTCCTTTGGGCCTTTCAGCACCAATCTGCCTGTGAAAAGCAGCGTTGCGGCTCTCGCCCCTGCCCACATAGCCCTCCCACATCTCCCACCTGCAGCAGGAGCGTTGCTCCCAAGGGCGTTTAAGACATCACCGCTCCTCAGCAGACATTTCTGCTGTGGACTGCACCAGCCCGACCGCCTCCAGCGGTGGATGCCTCCCTCTCGGTGAGCAGGAGGGCTTGGGGAAAATTGTCAGGCTTAGCAGAAGCAGGAGCGAAACCTACCCACCTCCTTACTGCCCCCCCTCCTCTGCGGGGGGATCCGGGGAGCCGCAGCTCACCGGGGGAGTCACACTGCTGAGCGGGACCCCAGCGCAGAGCCACGCTCCCTGCTCGCCCTGACAAGGAGCCGGCCACCAGGGAGCTCCCCTCCCCGAGTTATTTTGGGGAAAAAAACTTTGCCTTTTAATAAGGGGTGCCTGACAAACCCAAGCAAAGGGAAGGCTCCCAGGAAGCAACGCACCAGGTGCACTCAGGGAGCACTTTCGACCACGAGCTGGGCAGACCAGCATGGGACAACCAGCTTCAGGGAAAAAAAATACATTTTCCTACCAGTGAAAGCACAGGCAAGTCCTTTCTTCACACCCTGAAGAACAGCTCCCCAGCATCGTTCCAAAGCCCTTTTCTTCCACCGCAGAGAAAGCCACCGAGACACAGCAAGCAAAGGAAAAGCAAACAGGCAGCATTCTCCTTCGGCAGGCTCAGCGGATTGCTCTACACCCGCAGCCCCCCAGGTACTCCAGTTGCCTTCCCAGCCTGCGGGACCTCCCCGCTCCCGCACACCTGACTCGGCAGGAACGACCGAGGCTGGTCATTGCTAAGGAGTCATCACACGCAGCCGGGGAATTTTGGCAGCTGCTTGTATTTAGGACTTCACTGAGCATACGCAAATAGAGAAGTTGGGTTGTTTTTTTTTCTTTCTCGGCACTAATGAGCCTTTTCAGAGCAGCTTCACAGCTGAAAGTCAGCCAGGGTCAATTATCGGTAAGAAAATCCCCTTCGCTATTGTCCCATAGGACAATTATTTTAAAAACACCACCCTCATCAAAGCAGCGCTGTAAATTACTGTAAGTAACACACCTTTGTGCGATTCTCCTCACCCACTCTTCGGTGTTTTCCGACTCTCACACCCAAGCCAGACTGAAAGCAAAACTCGTCTCCTGCCTCCGCAGGCTCCTCCAGAGCCGCCTGGGTGCGAACAACCTCCCCTGCTCCCCGGCAGCGCTGCTGGGGGAGGAGAGCTGCTGCCAAGGATCCCTGCAGGTGAATGCACACCAGGGTTGGGGGGATGAAGTAATTCACACCTTGAAGCTGTACCACCAGCCCGTGTTGTACCTCGCGGGCAGGAAGCTCAGCCTGGAGAGCCGAGGACGTTGGCTGAGGGGATGAATGGTACAGAAACGGATCTGGGTTTCAGTTGAATTGCGTCCAGTTAACGGTGGCTGTGTACAAATGGGGGTTTCTCATGGCCGCGCTGGAACGGGACGCGAGAGGCGGCACCCTACGGTGGGCGTCAGGCTCCGGCTTGGGGTTTTCCACCCCGCAAAGCCCCAGTCCCGTTCGAGTGCAATTCCCCATGCAGGGTGACTCTGGCAATTCCTGCCTGGGTCTGTTCCTCCACGGACCAATCCATAGCCAAAGCCAGGCCAAAATAACCCCGCTTTCAAATGGTGTAAGCGCGTGCGCAAACAGAAGTTCAACCAATTTGCTTTAAAAATGCTCCTTTAGTGAAAGCGTAGCTAAAATGTGCCCTCTCCTTCCCCCCGGGGGTGGGGCTGGGGGGGGGCTGCAGTGCTGGTCTCCAGCCCGGCTCCTGTCCCCCTCCTGCTGCTCACCTGCCGCTAAAGCCCCTGCCAGCCGGCGTCCTTGCTGGGTTTTGCTTCTTTCCCCCTCTATGAACCGGGGTAGCCGTCCTGCTCCTCACCACCACATCTGCTGGCTACTGGGCCAGGCGGACGCGCCAGCAAGCACGGATCCAGTTGCATTTACAGCTTGCCCGGGCGCTCCTGCAAATACACCCCGGGTGACCGGGGGACCTCTCCGAGTGCCTGTCAAGGGCTAATTGCAGCCCTTTGGTTAAGCGACCTCCGGCCCTTGGTCATGCAGGGTGCCGTGCTGCTCCAGCACGCGCCAGCCCACGCCCCAAACCTGCACGGGCTCGTCTGGGGGGACCCCCTGGGCTTCTTCGCACCTGCTGAGGAGAGAGAGCTTTTCCCCACCGATACGATGGCGACGGGGAAAAGCCCGACGAGGCTCTGTCTGCTTCCTCGCCTGGGGGAGATGGCGGGGACCCCGGGCAGCGCGCAGGGGGGAGCGCTCAAGGGCTAGCAGGGAGGTACTCCCCAGTGGCGCCCCGCACTTATTTAACACAACAGATATTCACAGGTTTAACTCAATAAATACAGATAATCCCGCCGGCCGGGGCCGTGCCTGCCGCCAGCCCCCGCAGCCAGGTGGGTGCCCTCAGCCGGCCACCCCGACCAGCTCAGTGGGGCTGCCCCACACCCACGGGTGTCCCCCACACCCACGGGTGTCTGCCACCGCCCACGGGTGTCCCCCATGCCCATGGGTGTCCGCCACTGCCCACTGGTGTCCCACACACCCACAGGTGTCCTCACCACCCACGGGTGTCCCCCACCACCCATGGGTGCCCCCACACCCACAGGTGTCCTCACCGCCCACGGGTGTCCCCCACCACCCACGTGTGTCCCCCACACCCACGGGTGTCCCCCACCACCCATGGGTGCCCCCACACCCACAGGTGTCCTCACCGCCCACGGGTGTCCCCCACCACCCACGTGTGTCCCCCACACCCACGGGTGTCCCCCACCACCCATGGGTGCCCCCACACCCACAGGTGTCCTCACCGCCCACGGGTGTCCCCCACCACCCACGTGTGTCCCCCACACCCACGGGTGTCCCCCACCACCCATGGGTGCCCCCACACCCACAGGTGTCCTCACCGCCCACGGGTGTCCCCCACCACCCACGTGTGTCCCCCACACCCACGGGTGTCCCCCACCACCCATGGGTGCCCCCACACCCACAGGTGTCCTCACCGCCCACGGGTGTCCCCCACCACCCACGTGTGTCCCCCACACCCACGGGTGTCCCCCACCACCCATGGGTGCCCCCACACCCACAGGTGTCCTCACCGCCCACGGGTGTCCCCCACCACCCACGTGTGTCCCCCACACCCACGGGTGTCCCCCACCACCCATGGGTGCCCCCACACCCACAGGTGTCCTCACCGCCCACGGGTGTCCCCCACCACCCACGTGTGTCCCCCACACCCACGGGTGTCCCCCACCACCCATGGGTGCCCCCACACCCACAGGTGTCCTCACCGCCCACGGGTGTCCCCCACCACCCACGTGTGTCCCCCACACCCACGGGTGTCCCCCACCACCCATGGGTGCCCCCACACCCACAGGTGTCCTCACCGCCCACGGGTGTCCCCCACCACCCACGTGTGTCCCCCACACCCACGGGTGTCCCCCACCACCCATGGGTGCCCCCACACCCACAGGTGTCCTCACCGCCCACGGGTGTCCCCCACCACCCACGTGTGTCCCCCACACCCACGGGTGTCCCCCACCACCCATGGGTGCCCCCACACCCACAGGTGTCCTCACCGCCCACGGGTGTCCCCCACCACCCACGTGTGTCCCCCACACCCACGGGTGTCCCCCACCACCCATGGGTGCCCCCACACCCACAGGTGTCCTCACCGCCCACGGGTGTCCCCCACCACCCACGTGTGTCCCCCACACCCACGGGTGTCCCCCNGCGGCCCCGCGCATGCAGGCCGCACCCAAGCCTCGAGGGAGCCGCGTCCCCGCCGCGGGGCTTCTCCCCGTCCTCCCGCCCCGGCGCCCCGCTCGGTGCTGCGGGCAGGGCGGCGGGGTGTGGGGGACGGCGCCCCGCCAAACGCGGCTGAGGCAGCTCAGCCCCTGCGGCCGGGGGGCGCTCACTCCACAGCGGCCCGCCGGACCCCTGCGCAACCCGGAGCGGCGGGGGCCTGCGGTCCTTCTCCTCCCTCGGTGGGCGTCTGCTCCTGGCCTCGGCCGAGCCAGGCTGGTCTGAGCCAGCGCAGCCGCCCCAAGCAGGGACAGGGGAACGGCTTCATCTGAGCTCTGGGCTCTGACGGACGGGCTCGGGGGCTCTGCCGACACGTTCTCGGCGCCACCGCTCCCACACGGCTGCTCTGTTCCTCTGCCAGGAGCTTCCACGCTTCCTAGCCGGGGCAGGAGGAGGGACATCAGCCTGGGCTTCAGCCACCACGAGTCGCTGCCGGCCTCCCTGCGCGAGCCTGTCTTTGCTCTCGGGCGAGAGGGTGGACTACAAAGCCAAGCTGCCGAGATGCAGATGTCCAGGAGGAGCCCAGAGGAGCAAGGCGATGGCCCGCAGCAGAGGGAGGCCCAGGCACGCGACGGGGGTGACACTCTGCCCGCTTCGGCCGCTGCCAGGGCTCGCCGGCAGCTTGTTTGCAGCCATCGGAGGCTGAGGAACGAGTGTGCTGCAAAAGTACACCCTCACTTACTGAGCACTGATTTCCTACAGCTTATCCATGACAAATACACCAACCCATTAGATCTCTTTTAGGCTGTGAAGTCCTCTTACTCCCTCTGGGATGCCCCCAGACCCGATCTCCCCGTGTTACGGAACGGCCTTCTCAGAGTGGTTGTTTCAGAGTGGCTCCCCAAGGCCCGGCACAGACGACTGTGGCTCCCTTTCGGGCACCCTCAAACGTGCAGCACAGAGCTCGCTTTCTTTCCTAGCACGGTTTGGGTATCAGGGGTCAGAAGGGGCCCCGGGCCGTGCAAATTGCACAGTGCAAATCCGGATGGATTCCCTTTGAACCCCAAGCTGTCTCCATTGACTGTGACGGCTCCTTGAATCATAGGAGTGAGTACAATTTGCTTTATTCCTTCTGGAGAAAAAAAACCCAACCAACCCCAAAACCAACCCAGAGCGTAGAGCAGCCCAGCTTCATTTGCGCGTTGTGACCAGGAATGAATCCCATATACAGCGGAGAAGAGAGTGATGTAACCCAAACCCGAAGTATGTGCTTGCATCCTGGAATTAATTGCCTTACGCCCCCTGTTATTTATAGCCCTGATGCCATTCCCAGCAGCTCCACGCTGCGTTACTTCTGCTGCGCTACTCGAGCACGCTGCCTCCCGCCAGATCTGCAGCACCGGCGGCAGCTGTGTTGTGTGTGCAGATCACATAGCAACTGCGCACAGCTGCCTGCCAAGGAAAGCCGGCCCGCTCGCGCGCTCGCTCGCTCCCCCAGTTATTAAACGAAGGCAGAGAACAAAGCAGCGGGCAGGGAGGGAGATGCGTGGGGATGAGCGAGACCAAATTCCTTGGCCAGCAATACCTAAAATCTCCCTCTGAAGGCAGCCCAGGGTTTGTTTTGGAGCAGAGGGCTTCTGCCCTTGGAGCAGGGCTGGTGGGACAGGGAGCTCCAGGCCGTGCTGCCAGCTGGCTGACACGGGTTGGGAGGGGAAGAATAATTCCTAGCTTTGCTGATAAAGCCACGTTAAATCACACCCCATTTTCCCGCTCTGAGCCAGCTTGGTGCCCCTCTGTTGTGAACAGCGAGAGCAAAGCCCACGGGGAAGGTGGGCGCATGGGAGCAAGGAGGCACGGGGGTCTGGGGGAGCTGGGTGTGATCTAGCCCGTGGCTGCTGCCTTCCTCACTCCTGGGTGGAATCCGAGTTAGGGCCCCGACTGATTTGGCAGTTGCTGCCTCGAACGCACTGCCGCAGCCGGGGGAGAGAGGCATCCGCGCCGGCAGCACCGGCCAGCAAGCACAGAACGTGGGCCAGGCTGGGCCCCCGCAGCAGGGCTGCCGCCCGAGGAGCCAAGATTTGGCCCTCCTTCAGGGATTTCTGTCTGCCTTCTTTTGCATCTGCTGGAAAACTTTTAAGTCTCTCAAATTTCTTTTAGGCAGGATTTTTACTGCGCCTCCAACCTCTTGTAAGCAGCACACCTGTGCTGGATGGCGTGACAACCCCCGGGGCTCTCCCACAGCCCCCGCTCCCAGGGACGTGGAGAGGCGAGGGAAGAGCAGCCAGGCAGCCCCTCACAACGGCGGCGGTGCAATTCCCACTGAGGCATGGCAGAGCCGTCACCTTTTAAAGCTGTTTTAACTTAACACATCCTGCCCAGCATCGGGGGTGAGGCTGCAGCCCTCCCTCGGGGAAGTGGAGGCATTCACTGCCCACGCAGCCGCTGCTTTCCGATCAGAAGAAGCTGAGGGTTAGGGGGGACCGGAGCAGTGGCTGGGGCTGGAGCGGAGGCTCGGAGGCCAGGCTGCCCCGCGGGTCCCTTCCCGCTATAGCTTCTGCCTCTTGTGCATGCCAAAGTCTGCCGCGGCCGAGTTCAGGACGAAACAATCAGCAAGTTTCACACATCAGGAAATGCCAGTTTTACACAGCCTGTTAGAAAATGTGTACGATACAGTAATCAGATTCGTTTTATTAAAAAACTTGCAATAAAATTCCTTGGAATTCACCATCTTAACTTTGAGAGTTGCAATATTTTACTAGTACATAATAACACAGTCTCACATATTTACATTATAATCCTCTATATAACAAAAATAGCCATGTTGTACTACTGAATAATGCTTCCAAATTCTAGCCTCAATATTTCGGTACTTCCCCCAGCTGAGTCACTGTCCATGCTCTATAGCATTTACAGTATGTAACAAAGCAAGAAGGAAAACAAATAAGAAGTGTGTGCCTCATAATTTCAGGCAAATCCCTTTAAGATGGTAGTTCTCCGACTCCCACATTTTTCAAGAGAGATAAAGTGCATTGGAGGGGAAGATGTATATGTTATAAAATATCAGCAAAGAGTTAAAGTATATTTGCAACACTGTACAGAAAGTAATGCTAGGAAAAAAAGGCTCGCTTCACAAACTGCTACTGCACTGTTTCGGCAGCAAGTCACAGGTAGCAGGGGGGAAAAAAGGTAACGACAAGAAAAAGCACCGCCTATGCAAGCGCCGCTGTGGGATTTGGCCACGGTGTTTCGCTAGGTGTGTCACAAACCAAAGCGCAGCTGCCTGGAGAACGGAACTTTTTGGTTTTTTTTTTTAACGTGGAGATGAAGGGTCCTTTCCCCAGTCCAAAGAAACACAGCGCGGTCAGCCTGCACAGACCGACTGCCTTACCAGTGAACCAACTTCGGTCAAAAATCGGCTCCCACCCCGAGGGAGCGCAGCGACGCAGCGGCTGAGCGCGACACCCCTGTCGCCCCCGCAGCTTGCCAGGGCCGGCAGCCCCGCCGGGCAGCGGCAGCGCTGAGGGCCTCCCAGTAAATCCGCTCCTGCTGTCCAGAGCAGGGCTGATTACCTTGGAGAATTTGACTGGGACAGGCCACTGTCTCCAAACTGGGAGTTACTTCGGTAAGCTGTGCATTGATCCATATGGTATTTATTTAATTTGGGGTTTTTCTTCCCTTTTTAACGTTGGCATCTGCTGGTATGGCTCTGCAGCGTGTGAGAAGAGACGTGGCTGGAAAAAGCTGAAAACCAGGATACTTCTGCCCTGTTCATGAACCGCGTACAGATAGGACGCCACAGGTTTTTTTTGGTTTGCTTATAAACTACTCTAAATAAAAATAATTCTCTTCTGGAAATGGATGGAATGTATATTTTGACAAGTACAAAACTGTTTTAAATGTTCACTAAATACAAGGAACATCTTGCTATAAAAATAACAGACCCTCCCACCCACCGTCCCCTCTTTACATTTCTAATTATAAAACGGTACAGTCATTTCAGGTTTCTAACATGAAACAAGAAGTAAGGATGGGTTTATGTACACATACAAACATTTCGATATTTGACATCTGAAATAACTGTATACATTCAGAGCAAACATCTTCATCTTGCTGCTGTTTTTTAATGCTACACAGGACTGAAGAATCAGGAAATAAAAAGGGAAACCACTATTTCTTTTTTTACTCTATTTTTTTTTTCATTCACTCCAGAAAGAAATAACTTTCACCAATTCACAATTAAATAGTTGAGAGATGCAAGATTAGTTTCAGATGGAAAATTCATCCGTTGGCTTTTCATTCAAAACCCACAACATCTTTCATTCATCTTTCTTCTCTATTTCTCCCTTTGAAATACAGCTCCTGCTCAGAAGGTTTTTTTCTTGAAAAAGAAGTGCCAAAGAAGAGAAAGGGAGCGGAGCGGGTTTCCAGCCGGGCGGGGGAAGCTGCGCGGCAGAGGGCAGCCTTCTCCCTCGCTTGCCGTCCCAGCCCGCAGCTGCCATCTGCTAGGCAAACAAATCCAGACTAAAACGTCCATCTGGTGTTCCTCTTTCAACTGCGAAACTATCAATTAGTTCAGGTAACAGCTTGGTAAAATAAAAGAAGTGCTTGTGTTGGATCAATTGTCCCTATTTAAAAAGTCTACTGAAACAACACTTCCACCCTCATCTTCCCTCACCCCTAAAATATTTCATGACATTGTTTTTCACCGCTCGCGTTAACCAAGCTGATTAATTTCTGTCACGCTGGTTGCCCCATATCCGCTCATACATTTTGTGTCTGTAAAACAAATGAGTCAATGCTTGGTGTTCTTCAATGAAGCAGCAACCCCCGTCAGCACCGCTTATGAAGAAGCTCAGCTGCCGAAACTGCCAAAACCCCACGGCCTATCTTTCATTAAGCCCTTAGGCTGAACTTAGGCTGGCTCCTTTCCCCCGTGCTGAACCGGAGCAGTCCAAACTGCTACCAGAGATACGGGCAGCAAAAGGTGCAAGAGAGGAAGCGGCACAGCGTTAATTTGATCCCACGATCTCCTTCCCCTGCAACAAAGGCTCACTCTAGAGCAAACGTTTGTGAGAGGGGCTGGGGAGCAACAGGCTGGACTCCCCTGCCGTTCCAGTCCTGCAAAACGGATGCATCCCAGCAGCAAACCAAGCCCTCCCTCTTCTGTTTAGAGAGCCAGCTTGTCCTGACCCCTCGTCCTAGCAGGCTGGTAACTTTGGCCCTACAACAGGGATCTACAAGAATAACAAATTGTTTAAAAAAGTCCATTATTGCTAACAAATAGAAATCAACAAATGCCTGTTGGTTTTCTTGGTTTGCGCAGCCTATAAATCCCTATTCCTGGCTTACTTCAAACTATATGCTTAGTCATGAGCTTTTCTACCAACAGAGACCACGAGGGAACGAGCCTCTTACAAACAAAGCCTGAGAGATTCCCAGCTGCCTGGGCTGAAAGGCATTTCCCGCTGTTACGCATAACCTCTACCGTCATTTCAGTACAGATCAATTGTCACAACAAGGACTTGCAGCCCTTTATTTATTTATATACAAAGACTTGTGCCCCAACCTTTGCCTTTTAATCACAGAATCCGCTCAAAGGGCTGCGGAATATATCCAAAGGAAAAAGTTTGTAAGGCAAAACTCTGGAAAATCTATACGATGACTGCGCTCCAGGTTTAACAAGAACGGCAAATAAAACACACTTTATGGAAAATCAGTAACTGTGTCGTACTGACGACTAAACGCACACAGAAGTGGTAAGTGATCTGCGGATACCTGCCAGGGCAACCCGTCCATACGCAACGGTCTTCTGAGCCAGACATTTTTCAAATTGGACAAGCATTTCTTTTTATTTAGCAAGGGGGAAAAGAGGGTGGGTTAACAGGTTTGACAACAAAAACTTTGGGTCACAAAAGGCATATTCTTTAAGAAAGATTAAATTCAGAGCTGGATCTGTCTCTGGTGCTTGGGGTCATTTTGTTAACAAAGTAAGAATGTATCTCAAACGAGTCATTCAACAAGAGATGAAGTGCTGCCCTTCTTGCAATGACTTCCTCTGGATCTGATCCAGGGGTCATTAAAGTAGTGAGATCCGAGGGACCTCTTATCATATGTGATTTCAATATATTTTTTTTTAATTTTCTCTGTAAAGCCTTTTTTTTTATTGCTACAGTCTCCCTCATATAAAGCCTAAAAACGGCAGCTGCTTCTGTTTTCACTACGATACAGTTTCCACAGTCATATCAATGTACTTTCATATGCACACATGGCAATTTAGTTCTATAGGATGCTTAAAGAATGAACTGCAGTGGTGTGGTTGTCCTGATCCTGGTTTTGAAGCTTTAAAGCAGTCGGAAAATAGAAAAAACCCCAAACCCTCAGCAAGTGCCAGATCTGTATCCCCTCCAGAATGGAAAGGGTCAGCCGTGGGATAGGGATACAGAACTGGTGCCTTGCACATCTGCATGCACACGTTAGGTCAGTTGTGAGTGCAAAATTCTGCCCATATAACTTTTTATGTGCCCTACCTATTGAACAGACCTTTGGGAAGGCAGGTTAGTGAAACCCATGAAAACCAAAGGATACTGAGAGCGCAGCCTCTGTCTGTCCAAGTTTCATCCTGCAACCCAGCCGGAGTGGAGATGAGCCTCACTGAGGCCAACGCTTTTCCCACCTACTGCTCGCTCACGGAAAAGACGACCCTCAGATGAGAGGACAGGAAGAGCTCGGAGAACCGTAAGATCAGCTTAATGACAAGAGCGCCTTTCTCAGAGTAGCTGCACCACCCTCTGGCCGCTGGCCCTGCGCAGGAGGTGCCCCTCTGACGGGCCGCGCTGGGCTGGCAGCGGGTGGTGGCAGCCGCAGCAAGGACACCCACGCCGTGGGTAGGCAGTCTCGGCGTGAGCCTGCGGAATTATGTGCATGAGCACTTGTTCGTCAGAGGGCACCAGAGGATTTATTTTTTTTCCTGGCTGCATGCTAAAGGCTGCTTTCCTTTCTGAGCAAGCAGTGTGGTGTCCACAGCATCCGAATCCCACATATTTAATGCTGGAGCCCAAGACTAGTGGGCAGCAGTACAGAGGACTCACACAGTGCTCAGGATGGTACTAATCTTGCCCAAAACTGCAAACAGGGTGGTTTAATTTAATCCTGTGAGGAACCTTGGTAGTTTGCTTACTCATGTAAGCAAAAATGTGCATGGGCATGCAGATCTGCAGAATTAAGGCTTTCATACGTGTTACAAACACACATCTGGGGGGGGTCTTAATGTTTATGAAGCACCTCAAATTCCCAAGGCATTTTACAGGTTATATATACAAAGGATATCGTTAGCCAGGTCCTGCTTTCAGAAAACATTTCCATTTGACACAGGGGCTTAATACGCTCATAGAAGACCTGTTGAAAATAATGTGATTTTGGTACAAATCCAAAATTAGTCAAAAGTGCTTTTCTGAAGAAGGATGGAATAAAAGTGCTTTCCTAAGTTCTGGCTTCAGTGATGTGTAACCTGGCTTTGTGCTCATTATTGCTTAACAGCGCTCAGAGCTATAGAACACCTGAGGACAGGGACGGAAAAACATCTTTCCTGAGCAAAACTGCAGGGAGAACTGGGAAAACAAAAGCAGAAAGACTCCTGACCCAGATTTGTGAGGACGCCTCTTTTGAAAGACCACAGTACGGTGATATGTAAAAATGTCTCACCTAGCCTAGCACCCTGTCTCTGCCAGTGGACACCTGTGGACCCCGAGGGACCACACCTAGTATGGGGTACTTAGGAAAAGAGCATGCACAGTGCAGTCCCTCTCCAAAATCCTTCACTAACTCCTAGGAATACGGGTAGGGTCTCAGTTACCATCTATGTAATGCCCCTTTGAGCACAGCTCCCTGTAATGATTTTGCAGGACAAAGCACCCAGGTCAGTATCAGCTGGGAGTTTCACCTCCTGCCTTGCTTTTCCCCAGACCTCGCTTGCTCTGCTGTGCTGTGAGTGACTCCGCTATGGCAACAGATAATCGGTCAATCTATCCATTGAGATTAACTTAATTAAGTTTGTGAAATAAAACGAAGACTTTGTGACAGCTCCTCTGAAACCCAAACAGCTCGGACAGGAGTTTTTTTGCCTGTGTGCTGGGCTGCAGTGGGGGGATGTTAGAGGATCGCTGACAACTCGGACATCGTGTTTGTGATGTTCCTGTGACTTGTAGCACCCAGGCTCCAGCACTCGAGAAGAAATTGTACCAGTGTGCGTACTTTCCACAGGGAGACCTGACTGTGTACAGCCAGCTTCACTCTTCCCCCTGCAATCATTTGAGATTAATTTCATTCCTGTGTGAAGGGCCAGTATTTGGTATAAAGCACCACTTAAATCCCACTTCAGCATTATTTCCAGAGCTTAAGTGGAGCTGATGTGGTACCTTGTGCAAACTCTCTTGTGTAGGGGTGAATTTCAGCATCGGCTCCCCTGATGCTGTGGGCCTTTCCCACAGCAGCATGGAATAGAGAAGACATTAAAGAATAAGGGAAATATGATTACAGAACCACAAATATTGGCAAATAGACTGACCTAGCTGCACCCTCTGGAATGATCTCTAACTTTCTTTTTAAACCAAGCAGATTTCCAGCTGCCCGTATCTCTTTAATTAAAAAGAGATGTCCTTTCAAATGGCTTATAAAAACGTAACAGCACATTTCTGGATCATGGTTTTGAAGGATGATTAGGCTGTGCTCCTTTGCCTCAAAGTTACCCTGCAATTTAGGGACTATGAACATAAAAAAAAAAAGCTATAAAATGAACTGAGTTCTAACTGGACCGAAAAGCATGGAGTATAATTTTTCCTTCTTCCTGTACTAAAGCAGCAAGTCGGCCAAAATTTTAGGGATAGTTCCAAACACATTTGTTCCTGAAAAAGATCCGACAAACTGAATTTTGGCCGGAAGTTGGCTTCCACATCTAACAAGTAAATCCACAAGGAGATTAAATGCAGCAAGAACCCTAATAGTTGCATTTTGAGATGCTGCCATGACACCATCAAGTCAAAACATTTGACCTCTCCATGAAATTTTGATGTAAGTTGAATTGTTGATTCTATGGACTTACTCAGGAGGCAGTAACATGATTCCAATCATCTGACTGTCAACAGAAACATTTACTCTTGTGTAACAGTAAGCTAAAAATGCTTCTTCACAGTTGACTATTTTGACTGAAAAATGAAATTGTACACTGAACAAGTAATGATAAGCTGGAAAGCAGAGCTCCCGATGAATTAAATAATCATCACAGGTCATTATTATTTAGGGGTTTTGATTTATGTTAGTTGTGTTTATTTTCAAATCCCTTCCCCTCTACCCAAAATATTTTGGTGTATATATATCTATATACAGATTGCAAGTATTCCATTATGCTTGCAACAAGGTTGACAGGGACTCTGTAGGGCAATGAAGCACCTGAACTCTTGTGTTCGATGACAAGCAGGCAAAAACTGCCGTCAAAAAATAAGTGAAATGGACTCAGAAAAAAACCCAACAAAACAAGCCAGGAAGTAAACATTTCAACCAGGTGCCTCCTGCTCCGTTAGCAATTTCTGACACTGATATCAGCATCTCCAGACCCTTTCTAAGAATATTCTTGTCGTCCATGTAATGCACAGCTGTTAACAAGCAGCCTCTGGAAACCTCTCAGACACTCCTTTAGCCTACCGGTCAGGTTTTGGTCTGTAAAATTAAGAAAAGACATGATGTTATACTAGATCTTCTTTTCCAGCTACTGAATTGTGCCTTGAAGGAAGGCCATTAATGTACTGCCAACTGCTAATAGCATAAAATATAGCAAAGGACTACAAGGACGGAGTGAAACTTCAAGCTTCTCTTTCTCTCCTTCACACTGTATGATACTTGTCTAGAACGGAGCTTTAAGTAAAAGCCGACATAATGCAGTTTTAAGCCAAATCTCAGCAATATCTGTTAATTCAGAGCTCTCTTACAAATAAAGGCCTTCAGAATATACCGTTTCCAAGGCTCCCACTTAATGAAAGCAGTATTCACATTAATGTAGGGTGCTGGTGCACCATCCTTCTGAAGCCATGTGTACTTCATGCAGAAATAACAAGGCAATGATAAATCCTGGAGTCAGATCATGAAGTGACCAGTGAACAGGAATTCAGAATTCTGGGTTGATCTCTTGAAAAAGCTGGGGTCAGTCAACAAAACCAGAATGGCTGTCCATAACAAACTATAAACAAAAACCCATAACAAACATATGTCTTTTCAAAAAAAAACCAAAAACCCAATCGAACAAGTGTAGAAAACACTCAAGCTGTCATTTCAGTTGTGTATTTATGAGCCACTGAAGTTACATGACTGCTCTCAAGCACGTGGGTAAACTGGAAGCATTCATCTCCCATGTGAACAAAATGAACGTATGTAGATGATGAAACCCCATCCAGGCAGACACAACTGTTGCTATTGCTTTTCGTGACCATCTCAGAATGGAGTGTGCAGGAGTGACAGTGCTCTGGAGGCATGTGCATGACTGGTCCAAATCCTAGAAAGCTGACTCGGTCCCTCCCTGTGACCCTCCCCTGTAGTTTAGTGTTGGATCTCTGTTTGTTTTTCAAGACTTCACCTCTTCGCAGTCTTGATCAGTGGAAAGCTCCACATCGGACAGTCCAACCTCCATTGCCATAATCAATGAAATATCTGAATCACTGCTGACTGCTGGCTCCTGTTCATCTGTGAGGGTAGAAAAGACAGGAAAAGGACATTATGGTCATGTCTTTCTGTCAACTTATTACTATTTTTCAGTTCTGCAGATGGGACCCAGAGGTTTCTCCACCACTGAGGCTGTGCTTAGATTCCAAACTTTTCTCTTATTCAGTATCTGTCTAAAGCATTTCAAAAATATCTGAAAGTTCAAGCCACCACTAGCGAGAAACGTGATGACAAGGAGCCTGGATGGGTAATACTTTCTTCTCCTCCTAATCCTCCCAGGGCTCTCCATCCAGGCCCTTCACCTCCTCGCCCTGGCATCATCCTACTCTCCCCACAAAGGCAGCAAGTTAAGGACAAAGTCACAGGCACCTGGTGGAGCAAGTCGGCCATCAGGAAAACATTTCTAACAGGAAAAAAATCTGCCCAACCCTCATTAGGTGACAGAATCTCTGTTAGCAGAGACTTTTAAGAGGGTGCTAAGCTAATATCTGGAAGGAGCAACATGGGGAGCGTTAGTTCTGCCCCAGGACTCGGCACCAGGCTACCTGCCTTCTCAGGCTCCTTCTCTCATTCTTTTCCAGTCTCTTTTCTGTTCACCCTTTCCTGTGATTTGAAGATACCTTGCAGGTTCTTGATCCAGGCCAAAGGGATCTACCTTAATCCACCATGATCCCAAATACAGAAAGAGTCAGATTGTTGACTTTTGCCAAACTGCAAATCCCATCAAAACTACAAGTGTAGGAGGAGTATCTTGTTTTTGTTTTGATCCCATAGCAATTACTATGTGCGTATTTAGTAGCAGGTAAAGCCAACAGATTTTAAAGGACTAAGCGCATATTTTATTTCAAGAACAATCAGGAGAAGCAAAGCACACTGGATCTCTGGGGAGATTTTCAAAGTCACGAAAATCCCATAGGTGGCTGAGTCCCTGAGAGAAAAAGTTGATGGTCCATATTTTCAAGTGGTTTAATTACAATGACGATATTTATACTGTAACTATACAACACATTTAAATCTGTGGCAGTTTTTCCTTTATGTATTTTATTTTTCAGACAATGGAAGCAGAGTTTGATTGATGCTAATGTCTGAAAGTTGAATATCTAAGAACTAATAAGTAAGAAACATTACAGAGGAGCCAGGAAAATAACTCCTCACAGTTTAATTATTCGCTTGATGCTAAGTGAGCACAATTAGTCTCCTCTCAAGAGCTGCATGATTTTTAATTCTGTTTTAGAGAAAAAATGTGTATTTACTTGTGCTGGGATTAGACCTCATGTTCTGTGGAGAAAGCTTGAGTGGGGACTGCATTATTCAAACTGAAAGAGCCAGTGCTTTCCTTTACAACCCTTCCCAATTTTCACCCTGGATTATTTTTATACTTTCTTGATTGCAAGATAAATAATTAATGCACACAATCTCTTTATATCTGTATATTTTTTTCCCATCAATATGACAGTAGTAAAACATTTCAAGGCATTGCTTCTGACTATAAATGTTTCCACTAGAGGTGGAGGAAGTACTTACGAACTCAGTGATATCTCCTGCAGATGTCAGTGGGCTTCAATTACATTGAACCATTAGGGAAACTGCTAGGTCCAAGAGTACAGAAGTGCAGCACATACACCTCCAAGACCTAAAGCATCATCTGTACTGGTAACAGCTCCCTGAGCCAGAACGATATGGTTCCAGATCACTGGATTATTTATCATTCCTCTATAACTAATAGGATTCTTAAAAGAATGAAAATGATGCTTTAAATGTTGACCTAAGAGCAAGTTTATATTTGCATGACAGAGTTCCTTCGGCTTAGCCATGTTAGACAGCCACTTGGAGCCCTCTTGAGAGAAAGGTGATTTTCATCTGAACTAGCTGTGCAGGAAAAAGGGACTGGCTGAATGGTGACAGCCACACGCATGCAGAAGAGGCAGGTTGAACTACCAACACCAAATGTCAGAGTGTCAAATGAGAAGTGTTTATGCTGCTGAAATGTTATTTCAAGAATTGTTGTTTCTTCTAGGGTTGCACAGCAGAAAAAGATCTCAAGTGAGTTCAAGAGGCAGATAGAACAGAAGCAGATTTACAGCTCACCTACCAACTGTCTAACCTACGTACAGGAGCACCCGCTTTCCAAACCAGCAAACTTGAGTTTTACATTAAAAATCCTATACAATTATTCAAATTCTTGGATCAATACTGACATTTCTTTGGAAGACGCAGGCAACAGAAGGAAATTAATGCATCCCTCACCATTACATGCTTGCTCTTGTAAACAGCAATCCTGCTACTGACCCCAGAACGCACAGGATGAAACTCTGGGAGGCCGCAGAAGTTACACCAGGTATGATCAGCTGTAGGTGACTCTGGCTGCAAGGTCTATAGACTGCCTCACTGTGGCTCTCCCACACAAGACAGGCTTTCTAGACTGTGGCGGGGGTTTTTTTGTTTGTTTGGTGTGGTTTTTTTTGTTTGTTTGTTTGTTTTTCCGGCTGCTCAGTAATGTGAGCCAGCACAGTTAGTGACATTTGTTGAAGGTAAGCAAACCTCAACTAAAGTGCAAGCGCCAGGAGCTTAGTCTGCATTTTGCATCCCTGGTTTTTAGATCCTATTTACAATGACAAAGCTTATACAATCACACAGCATCTACAGAAGATGCCTGACTCACTGCTAAGAACTTTTATGACCTTTTTGCAAGTTTTCTGAAATTCGGTGTTTTTCTTAAAGCCCTGAAGTCAGGTGAAGATCTTAACTTTCAGTGATGATCTCAGCTTTCACTTAAAAATAAATGAACCTTAAGAAGTAAAAAGAAAATAAAGAGTTTTAAAAAAACATATCCCTAATTTCTAGACAGATTTTATGTTGGAATATCTGACTTGTGATTTTAGATGTTTGAGATTGGCAATCCTTTCTAACAACATACACTATAATACTTCCACCATGTTTTATAGCACTTCAGGCCACAGGCATACAGCCTTTTGCTTAATGAAGCAAAAGGCACATCCCAAGCTGCTTTTCAGCCTGAGTGCTAGTGCCTACAGCAGGCAACTGTAGACCCTTCCGCCACATTCCTCTCATATCAGCGAAACGCAATACACCACAGCATGCTGCCTACTTCCAGACAGACTTTTTCCACTCGCTTATATTCCCTGACACACATGTGTGAGAGGTGCAAGAAAACAAATTCCTCCTCTAGCCAATATTACTTTAAATTTAATTATGCTAATGCAGGATGAATATCACCATGTAGATATGGAACTGCCCTACATAATAGTGGTACAGCCCTTACTTGTTGCAAAGTTCATTAAGTGATGTTTATATTTGAGTATAATTGCAATCAAATGAGGATGAAAATAGCTAATTACTCTGGTGCTTTAAAAACGGTAAGACTGCACACTAGTAATAGTTATCTACTGATGCTGCTATTCCTAACAGCTTGAGTATGTAACTGTTGTACACTAATAAATATTCCAAAAGAAAAAGGTCAGNGGACCTAAGCATTCAATGGTGAGTGAAAAGTGGAATGGAAACATTCATCTGCCATGTGTAGGTAAGCATAGATGCATGGGCACAAATAAAGACAAGACTTGTAACGACCCACTCAAGGATGGCAAACAGGCTGATACAAGTGTGGTGGGGTTTGTACTCATGGAGCCCTCCCCCCTGCTCCCCACTGTGCTCCTCCCAAGGAGGCTACATCCAACACTGTGCTCTGATGTCCCTAGGACATGGGCAGTGCCATGGGGCTCTCTTAAAATTGCTCCTGCTTGCTCCAGAGGCTGAGATTTCCCTCAAGCTCATGGAGCTGGAAAAGCTGCAGAACCCCATGACTGGGCTAAAAGGCCCACAAGCAGTTTGCATCCAGGTAATCAGCAGAAAAAAAAGAATACACTAAAACGTTGTACAGCAAAAGCTTCTCAGCATTGAATGCATATAAGGTTTGTCTAAGATGACAGACTTTTCTCCTTCTCTGGACCTTCAGGTAGCTGTCTGCTATTACATCCATTTGTGAGTAAGCAGAGAAGTATCGATTATTACATGTCAAATGAGAGCTGCCACCAAGTGTGTAATTCATTTACTGAAAGTGTAACTAAAGCCAGCAATCTCCTATTCTTGAGGATTAAAAACATGGGCCACAGCACTAAAAGATTCAATTGGGAATCAGTCTCCCTTCCCTCATCTATTATCAGCTCTCTGAACTAATTCAGCATACTCAGTCCTGCTCCACACACAATTAAACCATTGCACACAGCTGTGCAGCTGCTAATGTTTTTCTTCATCTTATAACAGTCACAGGAATCAGAGGGTAAGAAAAAGCTGCTACCATGCTACTGACTTAGGTGTAACCTATTTGCCTAGCTATAAAGTTGTGCATCTAGCACAAGAAACAAGTCTTGCCTTATGCAGATCTTCTGTTCTTCATGATAGATGCCCAGCTTTGAGGAGAAATTAATAATTATTTATTTCTTCATCCAATGAAATGCTGTGAAAAATTTATCAGCATTTATCCCATCCTTAGCTGGCAGAAATCGTACAGCAGACAATGGGACTCTGTCTAAAACCTCCTTTTGACAATAAATATACAGCAAAACTTGATTTCGCTATTCATTTCACATTCTCACTACTGTGAAATATACCTTATTTCAGAACTCTTCATTTTCTTAAGATAGAACTAAGCCAAAACATGAAATCCCTGATGACAGGTATGCTCTCAGATCTAGACAAATATCTAAAATTTATGTGTTAGCATGAACCTTATTCCAGTCTGGGGCTCACTTCTACTAAACAAACATTGTCCCCAGTCAGATGTGTCTAGAAGCGTTCTGCTTCAGAAGAAACCAGAAACATGGCCATCTCCTGGAGCTCTGAGGACCTGAGAAGAAAATACATCCAGGGTCATTAGAGGCATTGATATGGGATCTTAATCAAAATGGATTCTGTTCAGCATGAAGTCACAGCGATCTGCCAACGCAAGCAGTGTTATTCAGGTTTTGCTTCCAGTATCAGAACAACCAGAACACTATTCATCACATTTGATTTATGACACGGAGAGAGAGACATTTCTAGAGCCCTCTATTTTTCTTTGTCTGCCCAAGAATGCACTTTACCATTACAGAGTTTATTACTCCCTCCTACTGCAGCCTTGCCACAGCATTGCTTTGCTCCTTATAGTGTAAGAGGAGGAACACGGTCCTATGAAGTTAGTGCCTCAAATGGCAACTCCTTCCACAACAGTACCAATCAAATTTATTTATCGCTAAGATCCTGTTCTTTAAAAACACTACAGATTCTTAAAATGATTTTCAAATTAATCATCCAATACTTCTTACTGGATCATGTTATAAGTAAGTCTCAAATTCCTTCCATATCATCTTGATAATGGTAATGCTTTAGAACAGGCCATAACTGCACTAACAAAACAACTGAAATGAAACACATAGAAAAAATGCCTATAAAATCTCTAATGCAAAAGATGCAGTGGGAATATGTTTGAGGAGAAAGGGTTATAAAAAACCTGTTACTGACGTGGCCCCTTTGTACACAGAGGCTAATAAAACGGATGAAGAAGTCTGGCTGGCTACAATTGAGAACAAAGTACTGGGGAAATATTTTATTGCTGTTCCCTGGCATCAGAGAGAGACTTATCTGAGCAGCAAGGGGAAGAAGTACTTGAGCATGGTAACTGCTTTTGGAAGAAAAGGTTAGAGTCTTTTCCATAAATAACAAGCCAGAGCTCTGTGAATGTACTGATGGCAACAGGGCTTCATCTAGAGGATAAAGCAGACAATGTCTGAAACACATTGCAAAGAATACCCGAACACCAGCGCACCAGGAAGAACCAAATGCCATGACCTGGTAAGATTCATTCAAGACAACATTTCAAAAATGTGTTTAACTAGATCAACTCCCCAAGCGGTTGAGAGACTTGATAGGTGAGCCTGGATATGACATAAACCACGAGTCTCTCCCAAAGCAAACTTGTTTTTTTCTCTTATTGAGTGAAAAGGCAATAAACTTTCTTCCTTTATTCTTTCCCTAGGATATATGTTTTGGGAGAACATACAGCATCTCTTAGTGGAAAACAGCCAGACATAGTCGCCTGCCTTCAGACATCCTGCAGTATGAAGGGGTAACATCATCATCATCATCATTCTAGACATGAGCTACTGAGATGGTGAGCCATGAC
>VZTV01007201.1:9148-49365 GCA_013400875.1 Anhinga rufa
TGACAGGTAAAAGTTAGCAAAGAACAGATCTCAAAGCCAGTGGCATCCTTGGCGCTGACTATTGAATACTCCATAAAAAGTCCTGCATGAATGCTGGGACAATCGATAGCTTTGGTTCATGGACATTAAAATGAGATAATCAGTGATCTAATCATTGGAGCACAATTCTTTCATGACTTCACTCTCTTCATTGACTTCTGACTTCAACAAATTGGTACCATTTAATGATTCACCAAAAGTTCATTTGCAGACTGACATGACATCTATATTTATTCTCCAGGTTTAATAGAAATGATTCCTTTATAAAGAATTATTCTGTTCTGCCTGTGCGTGCATATGTACTTTCCTGGCTGATCACAGCGGTTCCTTGTGAACTAAATGAGACCATAAGTCAGACATAGTGGAAAGACAGAGTGTCTCTTAGGTTATACTGCTTTCAAGTGATTGTTCTTTAACCATCAGGATGGCTCTGAAAACACCTTTTTCCTGCATTGGCCTAATTACGGCTGAAAAAGAAATCAGTTAGATTTGCCTGTAAAGGTTTCTCTCGAACTTCTTAATTACAGAACCACATCACTTTAGGGGAACAATTGCAGATTTTAGTGTGTGCAAAAAAGGATTTTATGTGCTGATTTTTTTAAAAAAAAAATATCTTTGACTGAACAGACTGCCTTATGCAAACGTGAACGTTGCAAATAAACACCCTGTAGCCTGTCTGGAGAGAGCTGCTGTGAGTATGACTGTAAAGGGATTTTTTATTCCCAAGGCAGAAAGAGATGAGGCATTCTGAAGTGAAAAGATTTTTCCTGCTCAGTGCTTTATGATTCCCTCTTTATTCTGAAAAGGTTGCTTGTTTCACGGTATTATATGTTTTTGAGTTTCTTTATGTCAGTGCAAATATCATTTGACAGTAGCAGAGACTATGCAATGTGTCATCACATAAAAACTCATGTTTGGGTATGCCTGTTTCTCTGAATTTGTATTGCACACATGTGACTGTATTCAGCCCTCTCTGTAGATGCTGCTTATTTGCAAAATGGCTTATTCACACTTTTGACAAAAAAAATCCCCTGTATTTATTCCAAGCTGTACTCCCGCAGACCTCTACAGCAGAATCAGTCATTTCTAAATGGGAACATTTGTTAAAAATCTATGAACTGAAATGTATGAATGTAAGTGTTCGATATATGTTTGTGTGATCTTCATGTTATTAGCTCCATTCACTTTAATGATTAATTGTAACATCCTTTGTATCTTTCTTTTGTAAAATTACTGACCAACACATAATGTTAAACCAAGTTTAGATCAGAGCGTTTACTTGTAATGTAGTAGCTGAAAACATTTTAAGAAACATCACAGCCTGAATCCTCTGAGTGACTAAGTTCTGGATTTGAAAGTTAATACAGAGACTTGGACCATTTGAGGGAACTGCAGTCCAGGAGCCTGTGGGCCTGAGAAGAAAAACAGAAGCATTTCAACTTATTTTGTTCTAAGGAGGTGACAAAACCTCTCTGAAGGATACTGCTCAGATTACTCCTGAAGAGCTGTGTTTGATTTCAGTGTTGACTCAGAGAATAAAGCTGGAATATGGAAGAAGGTATGAAGAATAAAAAGAAAGGAGTCTGGAAAACATGCCTTAAAATGAGAGACTAAAAGACCTTCTTTTGCTTAGCTGATGAAAGGGAACATTAAGAGGTAAATTAATCATGATCAGTAGATATATCCAAAAAGGAGATGATGTATGTCATTCTGAGACCCTTTAATCTAGCTGATGAGGTTATAATCAGATGTGGCATCTGGAGACTGAGGTTAGAAAAATGCACATTTGAAAAAACATACAACTTCTCAACCGTGAGTACATTTAATCACGAAACAGTTTATCAAGGGAAGAGCTAACTTTGTAATGGGCTGGAGATTTCAAATGGAGAATGTATGTGTATTTTAAAGTTACTTACCAGCCCAGTCCCAGGCTGCTGGGCAATTCCATCATGAAGGCTTTCTCCAGGTCATGGAAACGGGAATTCAGTAGAAGATATTACATCACCAAGGAAACAAATCTTTGAGTGAAGATGCATTACAAGAGGTTCAATGGTAACAGTCTTTCTGCTGTTAACATCTGTGAAATATTGCAAGGACCAAAGTGACAGGTACATAGTTAAGTTTGCCCAAGAATTGCATTCTAGATTGTCTTTTTAGTTTCTTTTACATTTTGTACCAAAACTTTTCAGACCTAACTCCTTGCATAGGATGAATTTTTGAAGAAAGCAACATCCATTCTGTGGAGCAGGGAAGAGAGAAGTTACCCATTTTTAAACATTTCTTGCAAATGTTCATCACAGCCTAGTACTCACCTGATCTGAGATATGATGTGAGGAAAATAATTGATGTGGCTTTCAGTGCTACAGTGAAATTCTGTCTTGACTGATAAACTGAAGCATCTTTGCTAGAAATCTATCATACTGGCAGAGTGTCACATCCTGATGGCCCATCAGTGTGTACTTCCCAAACCCCTCCAAAGCCAGTGCAAATTGATTTCTATACTTACGGATGAGCACATAATCCTATAGGCTTCTTCCCTGCTGAATCCCCTTGGCTAATGGCATAGGGAAAAACACAGGGAAGCAAGAATGCAGGACTCAAAGGCTGGTTCTTCCATTCCTTTATCATACAAGCAACTACAAGAGATGTGTCCTGTGTGGTTTTGGTTCCTTTAATGGCCATGCCACTTGCTCAGAATGCTTTTAGTTCACAAAAGCCGAGAAAGCATGTACTCTGTATTTCCTCATCTTGCTCTCGTGGTCATATGCTATTGTGGTTACAGCACCTGAATCTGTTCACGGGCTTCTTAAAATATAGAAAACATCATTGTAACACAGCTGGAATGAAGTACAGAAAAAAAAAGTGACATCTTCCATCCCATCTATTTTATGTAGACTTTCAGTCTACAATGTTTGTAAACTAGTGCAGTGTTCAGCTGAAGACGCCTAGTCAGAGAAGTCTTGGTTTTTATTGCTTTTTTTAAAACCTTAGGAGTATCATGCATACAAGTCTTGTTTTTCATGCTTCCTAAAATTTTTCACTGGAGAGACCCAGAGATGCTAATTAAAAATTCTTAATCGAAAATATGTGTTGGATTTTTAACTAAAGTCCTTTTCTTTCGAGCTGATGAATGGAGCAACTTCAACAAGGTGAAAGCTGACAAAATCAAATAGAAAATAATCTTGTATAGTCTGAACAGAACTTACTTCTCCTTTCACCCTTTATGCCCAACTATTTTAAGTACTGCCTTTGCTTAGTGGCTCCTTACGTCAAACCCAACAGGCAAGGCATGGGACATGAGGGTCTACTGTCATCTCTTCTGCTGTGTCCTGCTGGCTGTAGGATAAATAATTGACCCATTACCCCTAGCTGGAAAGGCCCCTGAAGAGTGGGCACCAAGCTGTGACACTAGGAGAGTTACAAGCCACCTGTGTTGCACTGGCACTCCTGCTGCCCCCAAAGCCCTGTAAATGGAGGAAAACATGCTGCTACCACTGTTTTAAGCAGCATGGCAATTAGACTTGTTCCACGCAGGGTTCAATGGCAAGGTACGTGAATTGGCAGTAGCAGCTGGTGACACAGCTATCCCAGGTCTCCACCTCAGCAGTGGAGCAGGACAGATGTTTGCAGAGGTACAGCAAGCAGTAGCCAAACCTAGTGTTCAGGGCATCATTCCTCCCCCTGGTTCTCCTACTGTCACGTTGTCATCAGAAAGACTCAAGGCAAATGGATATAGTGCCAGACATGAGCTGGTCATCCAGTTTGTAGGGGATGTGAGGAGACCCCACCTTGAGTCCACACCTAGAAACATGAAAGCTGAAGTATTCTGTCCAGAGAGTCAGTAATAAGCCATACTGTGCTATCTGCAAGCTGCATAGAAGGTTGACTAGCAGTCAGTAGAAGGGGATGTTGTGATATGTCAAATCTGAGACAATACACTGTAGGGGAGACTGCTGCTCCCAGAGTATGCAGGCAATAGTTCCAAGCCTGTCTTTACCCTTCCCCTTGCGTGTAAATAATGAAAGCTGCTCTTTGTACCCTGTTCATAGCTTGTAATCTGAGTTTACAGGACATGATTTGTTTGGGACTTGATCCTTTGTTCCCCCCTCAACAGGGAGTTGAAGAGGCTTATATGCCTTTCTCAACTCAGAGCAAGGTGAGCGTCCTTCCCTATCACTCTCACAAAGTTTTACTCCTTCCTACTGCTCTGTGCTGACTGATCTGTCAGCTACTCCCGCTGTGCCGGTGGCCACCTCCCAGTCTGCTGTGCTTCAGGCCTTGTCTTAGAAGAGAATCGGTGACAGGCAGAGTCCTGATGGAACAGAGCCACAGCAAAGGTGGTGCAAGAGGAGCTACCAGGGGAGGCTCTCTCCTGTGAGTTTTCTCTCTGCAGGAATCCTCAAGGGCTAAATCCCACCACTTATAGTGAGGCGCTTGGCTGCTTAAAGCTCATTAACAGGGACAACAAATGGATGCAACAAGGTGGAACGGGAGGTGGCAAGTCTTATCATTTCTCACAGGAGGATGTTCTGTGGGATGAAGGAGGAAGCAAATCACCTAATTTTTACCACAACGGGGGAGCTGCCTGATAAGGTCTGAAAAAAGGAAACCAAGGTACTTAAAAAATCATTTACCTGATGCTCCCTCTTATTATCATGGCAGCCTTGACTGTTCTGCTTAGCATGTGAACACATTCCAAACCCTTATGCATCCCCCAGAAGCCCAAGTGCGTGCACACTGTCCCTCTGGGGCTGCCAGCTCCAGGGCAGACTGGATGCCTGTGGAGCCCCATGGTCCAAGGAGCTCTGACCGGTATCTGGGCTGTGGACTTCCACTGCATAGATATTTCCCATTTCAACCAAAGTGAGAACAGCTTTAATGGGCATTCTCTGGCACCTGCTTTCTCCCATTTTTTCATCTCTCTTGTCTTTGCTGTAAATCTGTGAATTCAAGTGAGACAGATTTCTCTATGACACCCTTAATTTATTGGTCTGTTGCCAGAAATACGTGTCTTCCTACACATGCAAAGTGATTGCAAGGCCGCTTCGCTCTGCTGAAACTGTCTCTGTCCTCAACAGACACAGGTAGAATCAAGCCCCTTTCTTTCCCCACGCTGCAGCATACCCAGCACTTACAGAGCACATATCACAGAAAAATATCCTTTTCAGTGAAGAAATAGGAATACATAAATTCTTTGTCCTTCCTTTTGTCTAGCCCACCTCCCCCCCCAGATGTTTCAGATTCTGTCGTTCACACATAGCCAAATAACGCTCTTGGTTTTGCACAGCAGGAAAGAAAGGGATTTTGAAAACGGACACGTAACAGTTCCTTAGGTCTGTTGCTTATCAAATATTTCCTGGCAACTCTCTCTAATCACTGATCCTTCTTTCAGATTTTCTCTCTGAAACAATTGAAGCCTGATGTTTCATAGTCGGCTCTTCTTCCAGTCGATAAAGTTCAGAAGACACTTTAGTGGAAATCATTTCACTTGGTAAAACCAGCTACGGTTGGGCACCCTGCAAATGACACCCAACCCTACTAATCAAGCATGTGATATAAATGAATCCCCTAGTTCACTCATTATTAAACATCTTCTCCTCACCTCTACAAGAACTAAAGGCCCTGCAATTTTACATTTTTTTTCAGTGGTAATTGTCAGTGTGTACTCTCTTTCTTTAATGAAGAAGACTTATAGGGAAAACACTGTATAACTACATTACTTATTTTTCAAAGGAGTACAGGGCAAGATTTCTCAAGCCTGTTAGATGTCTAAATAGCATTGTATACGTAACCCATAATCTCCTGACTCTACCTATGGTGAGTTGTCTCTCCTTTTAGAACTGTTATTAAAAGATCTCACTGAGCATATCTTACCTACTAGCTACCTTTATTCCCTGTGGTTCCCTTTCTTCAAATACCTCAAGTACTTCAAGTACAAAACTCCAATAGTCCAAATACTCAAATACTTCAAGTACAAAAACCTTTGTACTACTGCAGTCTAAAGCTGACAACTTGCCCTGATGAACTAAAGAAGTTTGTGCTGGTAAGCTGTCAACTTTTCCTAGGTCTCTTTGATTTGAGAGATTGTACTCCTTTGGAAGCTTTCCAAATGTGTGGTAATATAACCATTAAACTACCCTACATGTGCTTGGTTTAAAGCTTTAAAAGTTAGGAGACGTGGCTTAGGGTTTTTCTGGTTTCACTCTTGTCTTGCTTCCAGCCTGATAGCAAAGGCTATACTGATTTTCTCCCTGGGACATTCCTGGGAAGCGCTGTGAGTCCTTACCATCCCAGGCAAGCTTGAGACCAGTGGCAGATGAGCGCGTTTGTTTTCTGCCCTTGTCCAGCGACTCCAATGTCATTCTTCATCCTCTCAAAGCATTTGACTGGCATTGCCTACACTTCTGGTATGTGTTTTGACCCTGTGTGATATCATGCCAAGACACTGCAATGTTCAGGTTTTATTCAGTCATGCCCACATAATGTTCAGTATTTTCATCTGGAATTAGAGTGCAAATTTTTATATAAATGGTCCCACTACAGAATTATTTATTGTCCCATCTTTTTTTTTTTTTTTACACATTTATTTAGAATAAAATAAAACAGGAGGATAATCTGTTTACATATTTAATACTGTGTAATAGTCCCATAAAACCTATATTGGCTGACATACGGCATAATGTGGATTTTTTAAAGGCAGCTCCCTGTAAAATTGCCTGGGCAAAGGCAAAGGCTTCTTTTGGCTAAGAAGGGTTATTTTTTCACACCTTTAAAATGTGTGGAATTTTGTGTATAGTTTCTGAGTGCTTTGATAAAGGTGTAAATGTAACTCGTTCTCGTAACTGAAGGGCACCATCTCACCCTCAGTTGTGGTGGTGTGGGTGTTTAGACCGTGTGTTTCCATCCAGCCAATCTGCCAGGCTAAATTCCTCTCACTTCTTGCTGACGAGTGCACTGGTCTTTTTAATTCTGCTCTTATGTCTTGACTGTGTGTTTGAGGAGGACAGGTTTGTCTGTGCTTCCAGCAGAAGAAGACTACTTTTACAATTATGAACAAAGTTTTATCTGTTTGACATCTGTGACTTTTTTCCCCAGGATGAGGTTTCTCCTGAGAGAAGTTTGATCTTGGCCACTTCTTGTTCAGATATCACACCCCTGAGACACAGGTCAAGGCAACTTTTTGCTTTTCTCTTCCTTCTTTTTTTTTCTATTACTCTTTTCACTGTTCCTGGCTTTGCTTATGCTGAAGCTCAAAGCATCAAAAATTCTCTCCAGTGCCTTTTCAGGGCATTTGTCTGCCCTGGAATACTGTAGTGAGTAATTCCTGCAACGGTGAAAGAATTCTAGCAATTTTAGCAGCATCCCTGTTTGATTGGCTGTGTGATGAAGATGAGGTTTTCTTTTTCATGGATAACTGCCACAACCTTTCTGAAAGGAAACCAAAGTCTTACAATTTTTGAGTGTGCCGTGCCTGCTGAAACACCTTTTTGTGTAGTCTCTGATAGCTACTCCTGTAATGTCTAACAGTCCGTTTAGGTGCTAGAAATCTATGTAGAGATTAACAGTAGCAATGTAGGTTGTATGGATTCCTGTGAAAAAGATCCATTTCTGCTTTAGTGCAGTGCTCAGGACTATACTATGTGTTTCCTTATTTTTTTTTTCCCTTCTGCTTGAACTGTTTACTTCTACTGTCCACAGCTCTTCAACAGGTCTTCGGTACCTCTCGTCGTAATTATCCACTGTACGGCATTTGTGACCAACTTGTTTCTATTCTTGAGTTATGTGCTCTCAGCCCTACGGTTCTTTTCATAGCACACCTCCTGAAAACAGAGTTTCCTATAGCATGGCACGGTGCACTGAGCTAGTCCTGCAGCCCTGGGCTTTCCCTGGCATAACACAGTTTCTCAGCACAATGGATGAGTCTGCGTGGAGCACCGTGTTGGCATGCATGTGCTAATGCAGAGCGACCATCTCTGGAGCCTGCCTTGCTACCTCTCCATGGCGCTGTCTGCTGTGTGTGTACCCTAAATTCTTATATGTTGTCATATCGTGGTGACCTCTCCTGGAGATCCGCTATCACTCTGTCATTGCCGCTTCGCTTCTGGGGTGACTTTTCCAGCAGCACTGAAGACTGATCTTTCAGTCAGCTAATTATACTTCAGCACATGGAAATACTGAATTTCATACAATTCTGGTTTTATTTAATCTCAGTAGATCTTAATTTTAATTAATTTAATTAATTTTAATCTTAATAGTAATGCTGTCTCACCTTGTTTAGTTGCTGCAATCACTGATTTCTTGTGTAGGTAAATACCTTAACGCTCATATTCTTACTCTTAAATGGACAGTATTTGTCATTATTTGACATTCAGCAGCTATAAAGGTTATAGTTAAACCAATTGCCTCCCTAACTGTGTTTAGGGCACTTAATCTGCACTGGAGAGTTTGGGGGTTTTCTCAGGTTCTTCTAACACCTCTGCCTGTGTGGAAATGCCCATTACATGCAAAGTCTGCTGGATCAGCTCCGTGTTGTCTCAGTTCCTCGCAAACTCCCTCCAGATGTCAGAGTAACCTCCTGCTTTGTAAAACTAATCAGAATCCACAGCAAAGCACGTCCCCTCCAGCAGACTCCAACTGTTGCTTTTTGTGCTTGAGCGGCTGATCCCCTCCCTCTCCCCTGCCTCTGGTGTGCTGCCTGGCACAGGTAACAAATGCTTCGTCACTGACCCATGCGGGTGTGAAGGCCCCTGGGTTCAATTAAACGGAGCAAGAGGCAGTAAATAAACCGCATGGGCCAGGGCATTAAATCACTCAGCGCAGAGAAGAATCAGATGCTGAGGAGGTTTGGTTTGGAGGTGGGCTGCGTGCACTTGCACCCACGCTGCAGTTTAATACCCTTGCTGCAAGTTAATGACAATTGCAATCAGGCAGGGTGATGTCCCCTTTCTTCCTTCCACTCCTGCTTTTTTACATTCCCAGTGCTCTCCCCAATAAATTAAAGCCCTTCTCCCCCCCACCCCCTGCCTCCTTTTCCTATTTTGTTTTACTGCCTTCATGCTGTTCGCCTTTATTTCCAGCATTTTATTTCAAGGAGCGGGTTTGAAGTGCTCTCAGCCCATCTGCTGGTTTGGTTTAGAACAAGGACTGGAATGAGACAGGGGTTTTGGAAGTCATGAACTATTTATAGCGTATTTGTTCTTTCACATTGGCACTAAACTTTGTTTATAGAATCACCTGCAGTAGAACCTGAGCCAGGGGACCACAGCTCACTTGATCTAAAATTGGCTTTATTTCTTGGGTTTCTTAACAGAGACCATATGTGTGTGTCCGCTGTGGGCCAATGCGTGTTTGATGCTTGCACACATGCCGAAAGCACATACACAAAGTGCCCATGAGCATGTGTGTAAAGTGCTCGGAGTGCGCCCTTATGAAATACTCTTACAAATCATGCGTGTACGTGGAATGAGAAGGGAGTTGTACGAGTGCATTACCACTGTCTAGAAAGTAAGGGTTCTCAAGAGAAAACTTGAACGAAAATTTTTCATTACGATTTCTCCAGTTGGTTTTCATTTTCTCCAAATAGTATTTTTGTCTTGGGTTGGCCCATTGAAACACAATGCTCACTTTTGTTTTCCTTCTGTGTTAAATATTTTTTCTTTTTTTTTTCAAAACAAAACAACAATTTAAATTGAAACCGAAGGAAATCTGTCATTTTAAATTGCTATTTTGACATAAAAGCATTTAATTTCTTTTTCTAACCAAAAATCGACATTTTAATTTGAACCAAAACAAAATTTTTCATTTACTTTCAAAGTATCAATTACAAATGAAAATATTTTCATTACTTCTCTTCAGAAAGTGAGACTCTTTCATGCTTCCAAAATGGCAGGTATGTGGGTTTGCAATGTTTGTGTGTGCATAATTGTGGTGGTGCGACTATATTGTGTAGGATGCGTGTTGAGTATTTGCAGGTGTTACCCATATATACGTTTTGCAGAATGTACCCTCATCCGTATAGTTTGTACGTTCACATTTGCACAGCGGTGGTAAGATACGCACGCATATGTTCAGTTCATGCCAGTAATATCTATGTGTATTTACGTTTTTAGGTTTTCCTTGGGAATGTGTTTTTAATGTGCATGGGCTAGCTGCAGTGTTGCCAACAGTGTTAAAAATAATGGAGCAATACTAAGTCATAAGATTGGGGAAAATGATAGATTTTGGGTTCCTTTGTCCACTTTCTCTTTTTTTTCTTAGCTTGTCAGATTCATGGTTTTAATTTGATCTTTACAGCTTTGATGACAGAAGAGCACTGTAAAAGTAGATTCTGCAGTGATCATTTGGCTGTAAGAGCTGAGGATTAAGAAAAGGCATGAAGAAAACAGCAGGACCTGCATTAAATTCTGGGAGCTGGTAAAAAGGGTTTCTGTTTCTGTTTGCAGGGTAGACATGTGGGCATGTGCTTGTATTAGCTGTACCGTATACTCATGCTTTGTGCTTGCGTGGATCTGTAGGATAACTAAATGTTTATGTGCTTTTACCACATGTTGGCGTGCATAATGTACATTTTAGCCATATTAAAGTTTAGCCTCTAGTCTAAATTGGCCACTTACACACTTCTTAGTAAGTAAGGAGAAACTTTCAAAGCAAGCAATTTATCCTGTCCTAAGATTCGTCTTCTCCAACGGTAGAGGCACTTTAGACAAGACATCTATTTAGTCTAGCCATCTAAGTTTTAGGTATGCAGACCGCGTGTGTTCAGGAGGTGTGTTTGCCTGTGATTCATATATAAGTTGAGGTCCATATGGCAGCTCTGTTTGTACGTACAACGTGCATGTAGACACTTGTGAAATGTCTGTGTACATACATCTGCATGAAAAGCAGTCGGCAGTAGTTTTTGCAGAGCACGCTGTGACTATGAAATACTTCAGTCTTCATTCAACTTGGATCGTACAATTCTGCTATGCTCCGCTTACCTAAAATGTTTCAGAGCAGCTTGGTAGAGCATTAAGCCAAATGCTGGTGTTATAACCTAGCCTGTTAACCTTTTCCCAGAGCTAAGCTCCTTGGAAGTCCCCGTTTCCTGCAGTGCCATACGGGTTTCTTGATGCCCAGTTTCTGCCTGGCTCCAGAACGCATGAACGTGATCTCATCAGGGACCATGGCCCTTTGCAGAGCACCGAGGACGTTAGGGTGCAAACCTGCAGTCCCTCCGAGGCAATTTACCACAGTGAGGCAATGTAGAGTCACACCACCATCGATTCGCACGGCAGTGCTTTAATTTGGGCGTTGTTGATGTGCACTGAAGAATATGAAAATGCAATGTTCTGCCATTTTTTGTAAAAATGTAACTTTCTTTCTCTGAGAAATGTTAACATTTCCACTATTGAGCTGGGGTAAAATAAGAAGGTGAGACATCAGAATTTTCTCTTGGATAAATGCTCTGAATTTTGCTTAGTTTTGTATTTACAGGTAGTCTGTGCATTTGAGTTGGTGTATGAATATGCTATATTTAATGGGAGCACTTGCGGTCAACACAGCAAATGCTTTCTGTGAGCTGGATAAAAGGTATGAAACTAGAATGTGTCTAGTTACATACCTAGACACTTTCTAGTTTTTAAATATTCATGTTAGCATTTTGATCAGATCCTAAGCAAGCAAGGACTCGTGTAGCTCCACTGACTTCAGTTGACTCTGTTGATTCCTGCCAGGACAGTTTGTGGCCTGGAAAACATGCTTACTATGAGAGATTAGAAGGGATCTATTTGTTTCACTTGTAAAAGAGCTTAAGAAACGATTTAATCATGTTCTATAATTACTTATGCAAGGAGAAGATATCTGATATTACAGGGCTGTTCGGTCTAGCAGACAAAGGTATAACGAGATCTGAGAGCTGAACGATTCAAACCTTATACAATTTTTTTTAACAGTGGATGTACTTAAGCTTTGGGACAGATAAGCGATAGATAAGGTAAATCCTGCATCACTCTGAACCTTTAAAATAAGACTGCGTGGTTCCCTAAAAGATGTGCTGTGGATTGACTTTGAGCTGTTGAGCCAGAAACCGAATTACTGGGGGAAGATTCACGGCGCGTGCCAGGCCATTGAGAGCCGAAAGGGTCAGGCCATGATTATCAGATCGAAAAACCTAGTAAGAATGAAATGAATGAGAGTCTTAATGATCGGTTAACTATTATCAGATCAAGATTATCTGTTTGCATCAAACGAAGAACTGCCCCTCGCTCCTCTGTGCGTGCATGCACACGTAGGGCGCATGTGTTCATATTTATTTCAGGCTGTGACGTGTGTTTGCTGCGGCGGCCTGGGGCATACCTCGCGGGGTGCTCCCATGCGCAGCGTGTCGTGAGCCTCTGCCGGCGGCGGGGAGAGGAGCGGAGTTTTATACGGTGCCTCCAGGAATCCCCAGCAGGGCCCCTCTGGTGAACTTTGGCTCCCTGTCTTGCTGCCAAGCATTAACTACAATACTTGCACTTGTTTTTGACAACAGCCCACAGGTTGTATTTCACCAACTGCTATTTTGGTTTGGGAGCTATGGCAGAAATGTCTCTGGGTACTCAGCTGGTATCAGCGGAGCAGGAGATTTACTCTTATTGTGTAATGTCACCTTTCAGTCAGTGCTTGGGACAAAAATTATGGGGTGGTGTTTGCTCTTTTTATTACATTTCAAGGGTGTACACCTCTTGTGTGGGAAGAGTGTCTGGGCAGTAACTCCAGCCTGTTTTGCCTAGAGGGGTAAGCCTCAGCTATTGGGCACCTTTAAAAATACAAATTAATGCTTTTTTTCTTTCCTTTTTGTCAGTAAGTTGGGACCAGCAGCAGCCGTTGCCATCTTCCAAGCTGCTGCCTGTGATGATAGATGAGTTTGGCCCTGGAAGCAGAGAGAGATACTGGACTCAGCACAACACAGATGTTGCAATGCAGCCAAATTAAGCTTTAGCGGGAATGTGCAAGTTGGGTCTTAGTCAGAGTATCTCATGCCTGCCTGTCTCGCTGAAAAGCAAGAGCGAAATATTAGCAGCTGACCTGGTGGGATATACACTTGCCCAAAATATTCTGTTACTGGCTGCAGATGAACCAGCATCTGATCTCCTGTGTGACTTTCCCGAGGATCTCACAGCCATGGGGTGGGGAGGCAAAGGAATCCTCCAAAAGAAATACTGATTTCTGCAACCTTCATATCACAGTTCTCCATAAATCACAACGCAGGAGATAAGCTAGAGATGTTACAACGGCAGGTCACACTTATTCCTTAGACCCAGCTCAGTGTGCCGCAGGAAACAAACCTGAACATTATAAACAATGAGAAATATCCCTGGGAGCTTCTGGGATAAAATAGAAACAGGTTGCTAAATTAATTAGCAAGACGGAGATTGTAACAGTGGTTATGACATAAATTGCTAGCCTACACAGAGAGTAAGATGAACTGGCTAATATTATTCCTTAAACCAACACACCAATAAAACTTAATGAGGAAGTGTCCAGAGAACCCTGGTTATAGATGGCAAAAGCTGCCTCTGAGTGAAGGTCCTGTACAACACTTTCAGCCTAATAGAGGGAAAAAGCAAAAAGGTAATGAAAAAGAGTGGAACCTGGATACAGGGAAAACAGCATCAGGAAAATGAAAAAAAGGTCTCAGTGAGGTTTCATGTTTCAGAATGGTTCAATGTGAAATGTAGTAAAGGTAACAGAGGTAAGGAATGAAGGGATGAATATTCTTTATTTATTTTATCAGCCCCTTTATAATCTTGAAATTGTAATCAGTGCATTCTTGATTTTAATGTGATGGGATAACCCAAAATTAAGAAGTCAAAGGGGACAAATACATCTTGCTGTCTTTCTTAAAAATAATTTTATTTTTTCTCTAGCTGAAGACAAAGGGGAGGGAATATCAGCTCCTGGCATTTCCCCCTGGTAGAGGAGTGCAGTCCTGGGGGTGTCAGTCAGAACCTCCTGATACGATATAACTAAGTTGCAACAGGAGGGCAGAGGGGATCTAAAAATTGCCTGAAAAGCGATTCTTCCTTGTGACCAGCAAGAGGGACAGACTGTAGACAAATATAGTTTCTGGAAGGCGAAAGTTAAAACTGGATCCGATTGCCAAACACAAAACTCTGAAAGAGACTGTGTAAACAGAAAAATACAAATGAGAATGTGCTAGCAGATATATATTCTTTTTTTATATGACCTGTCTGTTGCGTGGCTTTGCCACTCAGCATATGTGAAAATAAAACCGAAGGAGAATTGATTCTTGCGTACTGCTAACATTCTTATGGACATTCTTTTTTTTCAAAAATCCTCCCTATTTAAAAAAGTGTATGTGTTTGGGTAGGGGCAGTTAGGTTTTCTCTTTGTACAATAAAAAAGTGTATCTGCTGTAGGCATCAGGAAGGACAATTTCCACTCAGGCTGGAGAAAAACAGAGTAGCTTTGAATGTACCCTTTTCGTTCTTTTCACTGCACAAACATTCGCGTGGATTAAAGCTATTAGAAAAACATCAGAACTATTTCACACAAAAGCCCCAAATACAAAATTGTTTCTCCTTTGGGTGAATAAAAGTAGAAGGTTTTTCAGTTTTTAGTGTTCGTACACCTTCTTCTATTTTTCCCAAACACAACTTTATTTTTACTGGGGTTTTTTTGGATCACTGGAAGCAAATGCCATTGAGAATGTCAACGCTTTTATTTAACTTTTAGTTTTTAATTTTGCTTCATATGGCTTTTTAAGACAGTGTCAGCTTAGAAAAACTAGCTTATGAAGGAAAAAATTGAAGCTGGAACTGCTAACATGCAACTTCATCAGCTTTGAAAAAGAGCAGCTGAATTGTAGGGTTTTTTTCCTGTAGATTTGCCAGTTCTGTGAACAATTTGAAAAGAAATAAATATTGAAAAATTGAACAAAGCAAATATCAACAAAGCTCTAAATGTAATCCTGTCTATTGTAACACACATTTCAGGATTTTGAAACATATTGCTTGACAGAGACCAGAAAATTGTTTTAAAATGACATTTTTAAAGAAAGTTCTGCGTCTAAGAAAGGGTTCTTTTTGTGCAATACAAGTTTCCAATAGAAATTTTTGATCGGCCAGAATTTAGTGTCACGTTTAAAATAGCTAAGACAAATCAAAAGAGGATCTTTTATTCCAAAATTTGCATTTTAAAACTAGTCCCCACCAAGACTCAAGAAAGCCAATGAAATGCATGAAAATTTGGGTTGATTAGCCTGGTTCAGGTTTTTTCATGGGATCATGCGACACCTCTGACCGCGCAGCGATACGACACGGTCTGACATGACGGTATTCTCGCACAGTCTCTGGTCCTGTTGAGCCTGCTCGGCTGTTTTTCTTCTTTCCCCACTACTTTCTCACTCTCCTGCCAAGTTTTCCCTTTCAGTCTTCCTTCTTGTGAGGTGGGTATAAAACGCTTAGTATACAAAAACTCACATAATGACACTCTGAGGGAGAATTATGTCCTTGCTCCCCTAGGCAGCTCAGAGTTGCCTGGAATACAGGAAAACAGTGCAGATTTAGGCTCTAACGGTAATTTTTATCGCTGCTATTTAGGAAATGGTTCTGGAGTCTCTTCTTGGCAGCCCTCTTTTACATCCATCAGCAATGCAGCATAACCCTACCATCAGCACTAAGTATGAATTCTCACACCCTGCTGGGGACTCGGGACAAGCCTCCCACAAATAGCTTTCCATTTCCATCCTGAATTCAGCAGTAGCCAATTTAGAGGCAATATATGGCTCTAGGAATAGGTTGTCATGTACAGTATGCACAAGACAGCTCTCCCCTAATCTCATCTAATTGGCAACAGGAGTTGCTGTCATTAGGCACAGAGTGTGAGAGGCATTAGAGTCATTAGCGTTTGTGCAGGCTATCAGAGGGAGGTCAAATATTTGGGGAGATTCAGACACGTTCCCTAGAAAGATGTGGCACTCCTGAATTACTGCTTCCACGAAGTGAATTCCTCAAGAGGATTGCATATTTGCTATAGTACTATGTTCATGGAGAAGTGGGAGAAAATAAAGACTTTTAGCTCAGACTGATAATAGCTTTGAGGGATGTGGAAAATTGAATATTTTTAATATTTTTTTAATGTAGGAATTTACTCCTCTGCCTCTGAAATATAGATGCTCCTTGTGAAATAATATTCTGGAAAATGTTCCTTTCAGATAGCTCAAAACATTTCATTTTGACACCCTCTTTTAAAAATATTAAATATATATTTACATACACCACAAAGAAAAATATTACAGAAATATTACAGAAAAAAACCAAGACTTTGTTCAGAGAAACCCTGGCCTTTTGACAGTGTTAGACTGTCTCCTCCACCTTTACCTCTGAAGCAAAACCTCTGTGAAATTGTCACAGGCTTGTGAAACGATTCCACTTCAACGAAATTAATTCCCTGATGGGAAATAGTTCTGCTAGACCTCTTCAACGAGCGACAGTGCAATTTGACCGTAGTTCTGGTACCCGGACCAACATAAAATGCTGACTTGGCTTTTGAGAGAGGCCCCGGCACTGCAGAAAGCCATTTGCAGCTGCGAGTATGGTTTCTATGTACTTGGAGAGGTTTTGTTTTCGTTCTGCTGGCAGAACTCCTCCCTGCAGGTCGAGGCGGGGACGCTGGGTTATCCCCTGGGGTAGCACCAAGGACACGCTTGCCCAGGTCTGAGCAGGGGCTGGGAGGCGTAACGGCTAGCTCTGCTCCAGCTTCAGGTCATGGCTCATCTCCCCATCTCCAAGACACTGGCAGCAACACTGGCTGTTTTCAGCTGTCTCTCCCGCTTCCCCAGTCGCCCCGTGCAGCCTGCCTCCCGGGTCACCCCAGCTTCCCCATCCTTGCCCCGCAAGGCTCCTCTTTGCCAGACCTGCAGAAAACTCCTTGTTGCTTTGGATTTATTTAAGTGGAGACTGTCTTACCACAAACACCTCGTTTGTGCCTTTTCTTTCTCCGGATAATTTGGGATTCATGCAGGGCTGTGGTTCGAGGAAAATCCAAGTCCAAGCGGAGCGCTCGGTCAGACTGTGGCTCAGATGGGCGGTCTTCACTCAGCAGCAGCATTTCATCCTCCAGGCCACGGCGCCTTCACAGAGACAGAGAAAAACGTGTTTTCCTATGAACACAGCATTCCTCCGCCACGCTTTTTGTGCGCACCGAGCTCTTTCGTATTGCAGGCTGTGATCAGAAATGGCTGGGCAGTTCAGTTTGCCACCGGTAAAGGTTTGCAGCTGCTCAGTCTTCCCCTGCCTCTTACTGCCTGAAGTTCCTTCAGGGCTCTGTGCAGTACAGATGATATGGCAACAGATGAAAAGCCACTGCAGAGGTGTTACTGAAGAGGTATAAGCTGTAAAACTTCCCCTGCTGATGCAGTTCCCTGGAGCACAAGCAGGAGATGGTGCTAGAGCAGATAGTGTGAGTTGGAGCTGCCATAGGAAATAGCTCTGGTCTTGTCAGAGTTGCAAAATTAGTCTGCAGATGATAATAACAACAGCAATTGCTGTTGTACTGTGACTCTAGGGTGTCATAGTACCTTATGGCTGAGAGAAGCATACTAGCTGGTAAGAAAACAGTGAATCTACAGCTAGTGTCCTTGCAGTGCGAGAGCTCTGAAGCAGGTGAGCAATGGGAGGCTAGCATTATTTCTTGCCATTACTCCCGATACCATGCTCCTAACTTGGAAGTAACAGAGACAAAGTACCACCGAGCTCCTGGTCCCTGATCAGTTCGCCTCCAGAAATCCCTCCCGTGAAATCCCCAAGCATGGGAGGCAACGATGACTTGAGCGTATCAGCGTCTAATTCTTTTCGCTCCATCCTTGGCCTCATTTTAAATGAATTTGAAAAAAAAATAAATCACAAAGCGCTGCTCAGCCAGCACACCTGGGTGGTTTAGCTAGGACATCAGCCACAGGTGATGAGAGTGGTCAGTGCCATACTGAAGATAAAATAGTTGGATGTTTTCCCTGGCGCTGGCTAACAACATTTTTCTGTCGCTTCTCATTAGAGTCTCATATTAAAGATGCTTAAAGAGGCATATTAATGGTGGGGCAAATAAGGCAGAAGCACTGTTCATTGGAAAGAAAGCTATCTAACTATCAGAGCGCCCATGAGGGATGGTGGTCGCACTGGAAGGCGTGAGAGGTGCATGTGGCTCTGCTGCAGATGTCCTTCCAGCGAGCCCATGTCCCAGCCTGGGGCACAGTATCCACATTTGCTTTACAAGCAGGCAGTGAACCAGCCCTGCACAGGCCCTGCCTCGTCCTTTTGCTCATAGCCAGACAGCTCTGGTTTCTTTGCCCTGCTCCTTGTGTGGGTGCACAGATACATCGGGTAGCACAAGGAGGGGCGCAGGGTGGAGGAAGGGTTTAGCAGCTGGCAATGGGGTTGCTGGTTTTGCAGCAGTGGCAGCTTATGTCCGCCTAAAGCATCAAAAGCAGGTTGATGGTGCTATTCCAGGTTGCAGCTAAGCCTAGGACACAGCAGCTGGGGAAGGTGTTTGCGGGGCCTGCTTCCTTCTCCATGCCGTAAACATCTTCCCACCCCTGTGCTCCTGCTGTTCCGTTTACATCTCCCTGGTGCTATTCAGATCCCACAGTGCTGTAGGGAGTTTAAACACCATAATACTGACCTTACTGCTGGGCTAGTTGTGTGACTCAGCCTCCAGCGGGTTCAGGCGAGCATCAGGACAGGAGTAGGTGACAAGGTGTTGGGACTGGTGCAGCCAGGAAAGGGAACTAGGACCCAAGAGATGAATGCCTTTCAGCAGCAGATAGGCAAACTGACTTGGCCATAACGTGAATTTGCCTAAATCTCCGTTCTCCTGTGTTTTGCACGGGAAATCTTGCTTTTGAGTAAACACTCTCTCCATTCACTGATTTTCACAGCTTCCAGTGTTGCCTATCTCCAACTCTCTTGGCTCCAGAAGAATTGAAGGTGGTGTTCCCTTTCACTGCTGTGTCTGCGCAGAGAGGAAAATGGCTGCTAGGGATGCCGTAGGTGGAGGTGCTATGCTGTGAGGCAGAGGAAAGGAGATGATCTCTTGAGATCCCGTTCAGGACCATTTTCTGGAATTCTCTGGTTGTGCAGGGTAAAATGATGAGCTGAGAATAGAAGACCTTGAGTCTACCCTGGTATTAGATGACCTTGCAAATAGTTTTCATTTGGGGGAAGTGACTTATTGACACCAGTGCATTGTTTAGCCTAAAGTATCTGGCAGAAAGAATGTAAAGAAATATTCTACTTCAAGTATTGTTTTAAACAGCCAAGAATGGTATATTCTAATCCTGAAAAATAATTAAAGGTAACTGAAGTAACACGTAAGTGGAAAAAACAGTTCTTTTTTTAAAAAGTGTTCCTTTATGTATGTTTTCCTCCGAAGACACACACAGGAGTACACACTGTTGCATTGTACAGTGTACCTTCCCTGTGTGCCGCAAGGCACTTAATAGGTGGAAGAGACAGTACAATCGCATGCTGCTAAGAGATCACCCAGAGGCTTCGGTGCAGAACAGAGTCTTGCTGTAATGCAGGACGAACAAAGTCCCTTCAGCTCCCGGTTCCTAGTTGCTTGCCATGGTTATAGCGTGCCAGTGGAGAGGCCAGAGGAGGGAGAATCAGGTGAGCAGGAGTGGGACTTTGTGCTGACCCAGGCCCATTCTGTAACCAGCAAAATATCCTGAAAACCAGCAATTCCCACTAGCTGCCCTGCTGATCTAAGCTGGCCGTTTATGATGGATGTCAAGGTAGATGTGGAACTGGAGGCGAGACCTTCCCCTGAAGCTGGATCAGGGGTTAAGGAAATAGGCAACTCGCTGCTTGTGGCTAGGATTTCTAAGAACACGTGTGAATGTGCAGTTGGCACTGACGGAATTATTTCAGCACAATTAAATTGGCAGAGCACTCCCTAACTGTGCATCCAGTTATTCCAGTACAACGATGTCATACTGTTGTTAACATATGTTCTTGTACAACACACACAGATGATCAGTGGTGTAAGGCATCCGTGTAACTATCTGCTCTTTAGGGACCATAAATTGGCTGTTATAAAATCCATTTGTTGAAGACAGAGAGAAGAGTGGCAAGAGGGAGGACGTTGTACTGGGTTTTGTTATCCCTACTGACGAAATTAGCCAGGTCACGTGCACGGGGCCCGTTAAATGAGAGTGCGCAGATGGGGAGACAAGGTAACCGAGAAATAGCTCTATTGTAGGTTACTGAATCATACTATTCCTGTAGGTTCTGCTGGTACTTAGCAGCTGGTAAATGATAAAGAGCGTTTATGCTGCTGATATAAATCAAAGCAGAAAAGAGCCCTGGGACTCCGTCAAAATGTGCTGCGTGTTCCTATGGGAATCTGTCCCAGCATTGCTTTCATCTGAATCCTCCTTTGTTTATTTTGCAAAACAGAAAAATTATTCTGAAGGACTTTTGGCTCCTCCAGCTCCTGCTTTGGATATTCCAGCTTCCAACGAAAATCAGACACCCTCTGGCTCCAGACTAGTAACTCCCCACTGTTTTCCCTAACCACTAAGAGGTCTAGCACGAACAATTTTGAACTGAGTATCTAAACACAAATAAATTTAAAATACTGTGACAGACTACAAGTTGTGTTTTTTTAATCACAGTTATAATTTTTGTATCCTGTTACCCATTAGAGGTGTGGAAACTTCCATTTAAGCTTGAAGAAAAGAGTTAAAAATTATGAAATATAACGGGTCACCCCATAGCATGTAGGACATTTGAACTCCACTGGCAAGAAAAAGCAAGATGAAGTACTTTTTAGAGTGGTAACTATTGTCATTATAGGGCAAAACCCAAGTGAGGCACTGAATTACCAATGCGAATAAAATTGTGGGTCAGCAAAGCAGCTTTCCTACTGACCTCGAAAGTCATATAGGTTAAAATGAGACCCATAGGGAAAACCTTTGCAGAGGACACCTCATTTGGTTGGTGAGAAAAGAACAGGATTAGGGACTTAGAAGGAAAACTGTGGTCTCCTAGATTTCTCAAGTAAACATCTGCCAGCAACCAGAAGAGACACAACCCTGACTTTCTGATCCACCTGTACCTCTGACACATCCCGCCTGTCTTGATTAGGGTGTGAAGGTTCTTAGTAGAGCTTGCCAGGACTGGAATTTAAAAAAAGAGGACAGATATCTCAGAGGGAGAGACTGTAAACAACACAAAGCAGTAAGGAGAAACTGTGGCCAAGCAGTCTCCTTTTCACCATCTTTCAGGGCATTTTTAGGTCAGTCTCCTTCCACCCGAGGGAAAGAGGAGCTTTTAGAGAAGAGGAAGCGTCCCAGCCATTTCAGTCTGGTGGTGGTGGTGGCCAACCATTCTTCTGTGCTATTTTTAACACCCTAGGACAAAGATATCCTGCAGATGACTGAATTCAGAGGTAAATTTTCTTTCCTCTGGCCAGAGCCCAGTCAGACTCAAGTTTCTTTATGAGCTTGATCCTTTCTGACACTTCTTTCATTGTAAAATCCCACAAACGGCTAGTCAGGCACTGGCAGAGGCAGAAATCTGTCAACTGTCTCCACAGAGAGCGCTCCACGTAGGCAATTCACATCACTGCTAGAGAAGAGTCCTTTTCTCTTCCAAGTTGAAATCTCACTTGTGTTAGCTGCACTTCTTTACGTACAGCTAATTAACAGTTTAAATTCAGGTTGACAAAAGCTCACTTTCTCAGTTCTTGGGGACAACGTTGCCATTCTGCTCGTCACTCAAAGTTTGAGTGGGCAGAGCCTGTGGCTCATGAATCCCATCCAGACCATATACGCACTTTGCACAGCGTGACAGGGGTATGAGCTTCCATGTACACAGCTAAACTCTCATCCAAGTTCTGTCAGCTTGCATTTTGTGCTCGTAGCCTGCCACTGTGATCAGGTCACCTTTTGTTTGCAACCTACCTCTGCTTCTTCTGCACCTCCTGCATTAAATGCAAGGAGCTAGTCTTTCCTTTCTGGCTATCTGCAGTCAATTCTTATACTACCTATCATCTCTCATTCACTTGGATGATATTGGACCTTTGGCCAGCCTATGGTGCCATACCATAGTGCCCATGTGTTACATTTTCAGATATAATGACCATGTTTTCTCCTTTTCTACCCCTCATTCCTGGAGGAGTTCTGTGTAATCATAGACAAAAGCTGCTCCACGAGCCTCTTCCAGGCTTGGCTGGCTGGAAAAACTGTGACGGAAGTGTTTTCGTGGTTGCTGGCATGTACCGGTTTGCTGCAACTGGAAGGTTGTGCAAGTCCCGCGCGGGGCCAGCCTGCCAGGAGAGGATCCCTGGCGGGGCGTCCGTGCCCCCTCTCACCCAACGTTGCAACAATTCCGGTTTTTGTTCTGGCTGGACTGTCACCAAGTGCTGAGATGTGAATTCCTCTGCAAATAAAATGCCTCTCTTGGCTCGGTTCTCTTTCCAATTGTTTTTCTTCCAGTGATGCCTACAGTGACAATGGTTAGGTTGCAGCTCGTCGCACTGACCAGCATTGTCTCTCTGTGTCTGTGTGCTTGTTCATCTGTCTGTAGCTGCCCGTTGTCTTTTGTCTTATGATCACTTTGAGGGGCAGAACTATGTTTTCCTTTTGTCCTGAGACCTATGGGACTTTGGTTTAAAAACAGGCATTTTATGCCCTATGGTAACATAAGCAAGAGACAATAAGATGTTTTCCTTCAGCAGGGGGACAAATGCTAAGTTCTTACTCAGGCAAATTCCCATTAGCTGTGGTGCAGCTGAACGCTACTTGAGTAGAAAGATGGAAAGAAGCTAAAGATTTGGTTCAAGAGAAAATAAATAAAACATACGCTGTCCTCAGCCTTCTGCATATTGTAAAGGGTGCTATCTGCACACTGGCATGATGAAAAGCCCATTCTTAGCACATTGTAATCAGCAGCCAGGCACAAAGGCTTACGGGGAGTAAGTGGAAAAGAAACTGCACCTTTTCAGTCATGATTTGCACAAGATACATACCAGGACGGCATGTCCTGATGCATGTCCTGCACAGCCACATGGTGGACCAGTATGTCAGCCTTCAATGTTCTCAGGAATAGAAAATGGGAGCTATAGACTATGTCAATCCTAAAAAAATAAAATGAGCAGTGAAGAAGGGTGACATACCTACCATTGCCCAAAATGCCTATGGTAAATACTCAGCCGGCCTGCGCTTAGGCTGTGCTTTGGCTTTGCCCATGAGAGTCCAGTTGGCTTGGGGAAACTGTGTAAAGGAGTGTACGTGTGTCGTGGTTTAGCCCCAGCCAGCAACTGAGCACCACGCAGCCGCTCGCTCACTCCCCCCACCCCTGTGGGATGGGGAGAGAATCGGGAGAGCAAAAGCAAGGAAACTCGTGGGTTGAGACAAGAACAGTTTACTAATTAGAATAAAATAGCAATAATAGTAATGATAATAACAATGATCAGGATAATAATAATAATATAATTAAGAGTAAAAGAACAAGGGAGAGGAACAAAACCCAGAAAATCACAAGCGGTGCAACCGCTCACCACCCGCTGACAAACGCTGCTGGTTCCTGAGCCGTGATTGCCACCCACCCCGGCCAACCCCCCCAGTTAATATACTGGGCATGACGCCATATGCTATGGAATATCCCTTTGGCCAGTTTGAATCGGCTCCCTTGGCTGTGCCCCCTCCCTTCCCGGCTTCTTGTGCACCCGGCAGAGCATGGGAGGCTGGAAAAGTCCTTGACTAGTTCAGCACTACCCAGCAACAACCAAACCATCGGTGTGTTATCGGTGTTATTCTCATACTAAGTCCAAAACACAGCACTGCACCAGCTACCGTGAAGACAATTAACTCCATCCCAGCCAAAACCATGACAACTAGAAATGAACATTGCAGGTGATCGTTGACTAGTTCTTGAGCATGTGCTGCAACTCGGTTTAGTTTATTAGTAGAGATGTAGCCATATACGTCAGAAGCACATTAATACAAAAGGTGAGCATGCAAAAGAAAACTGCAAGTCCACAGGCAAGGTGTATGCATAACAAAAAAGTAGATAAGAGCCTGGTTAAATTAACTGATTAAATAGCTAGTTTTGAAATTCATAGTGTCCCCATGCCCTGTCCAAAGTAGGAATGCAGCTCTCCTAGGTGCTTCCTAAATCAGTAGCACTGGATGTTCCCTGTACTTGACAGCTAACAGTCTGATTGCATCAAATACTTCAAAAGGGGGAAAAGCAGCAGAGAGATAAATGAGCAATTTCTAAGTGAACCCAATCCTCAGTTTTGAGTATAAGTGTATTCATGGTTGTGTTTTTTGAGAAACTGTGCAGGAATGAATGAATACCTCATTGGATACATTTGCACATTCTTTTTCAAGAACAACTAAGATTAAAAGGTCTGTGGTAGTATGGGTCTGAGGAAGCCATTCTGTAATTTTGGAGCCCAGACCTTATTCATTAAGAGCTGTCACGAATCAGAAATTTCAGTGACTTGAGAATGCAGATGATCTCCATATTGCTTATTCTGAAAGTGCTGCTTTTATTCCATATATTCCTGATACAGATGGTGGGATACAAAGCCAGTGATTGGCAGGGTTAATAAAGGTCAGTAAATTCATCCTTAAGTATTGACTAGTAGCACAGTTACAAAGCAAATAATTTGCTTTCAGTGTTTGCAAGTAGAAAGAAACTTAACAAGTTAGATTTCATACAAGTTTACCAGAAGGTGGAGCTGGATAGTAAATCTAAACAATAACTGACAATTAATACATTCCAAGGATTATTCCAGTACAGAAGAATGGATGGGGTTGATGTACCAGTATTTTCTGTGTGCTGCAATTCAGATACCACAACTGCTAAAAGCTGGCATGTGTTACCTGGACAGAACTCTAAAGATCAGAGTAGCCAGAAAAATGTTCTTGAATAATATAGTGGTAATACAAAGAAGACTGCAAAAGTATGGTTTGAAAATAAAGAAAATTAAATGCTAATTTTAACTCCAATCCTCCCAAGTGTTTAAGAATATGCATGTCTTCGGGCCTGTAAGCAGAGTTACTCTGTCATGCACATGTTACCCTGATTTAAAGTCACCTTCAGGAAACTTTAACTTGCATTGTATGCAAGAGGTATTTAAAAAATAAAATAATAAAAAAACCCCAAACAAAACAAAACCAACACAGCACTTGAAGTAACCAAAATCAGACCCGGAAGCTTTTAATCTATTAGAAGGGTACCTTAACTTTAGGGTCATTCTGCCACAAGCCATTCTTTTCTAGACTATAATAGAAATATATAGAAACATTCTTCTTTTTTCATCTGCTAAAACTTCTGCATGTACTGATATCAATTGAGAGAGATCACAGCCATGAAAAAAGGTATCATAGCAAAACCAGTTACCCTCTGTAGGGGTATGACATTAGCCATGTATAGGCCATTAGCCATAACCTCATTTCTGGAAATTCTTTGCATTTTTGTACTGCAAACAGAGCAGACTGACCAACATATACAGGTGAAGAACCTAAGTCCTTAAACTGGGGCTGTAGGGGAAAGTAACCTTCAGAAAATAAACACACATGTAAAGATAAATAGCCTTATCAGGCTTATCATGGGCTACCTCCTAAAATTATATCATAGTATATTTCGTATTGCCATATTCCCATCCTTTGCAGGTTGTCATATTGCCATACAAATATTTCTTTGGGCAGGTGAGGCAGACTTTAATTTCATGTTTTTTTCCTGACTAGTGAAAAATCCCCTTGAAAGAGCATCCTTCACTTTGTGGCAGGCCAGACTGCTTGTCCGTCCCGTAGATAGGCTCACTAAGTCTTATAAACTGCCCTTGGCTGCAGACGTTTTATCAGAGACTGGAACTGGGGTTGTGATGATATTAAAGCCCGCGCTTCCTCGTAAAGCGGGATTTCCCTGGAGGAAAGTTTCTTCTGCCTGGCTGACCTGCCAGTGTCTTGTCAGTCTCTTGGTATGAAACTCAGCCTCGGAAGTGTTCAGCTGGACCATCTGCCACAGACACCTTTGCTATCTCCACAGTCTGACAAGGTCTAAAAGCAAAGGATTGCATGCAACCCAGCAGCCATGCTGTTTGAGAGTCCATCCTCTCAGGGCAGACATGGACTTGAAACCAACTGGTGACTAGAAAGCCTCAAACCTGGCAGTGGTCTCCGTAATCCATGGTCAACCTGCCAGGCACGCAGCTGCTCTCCAGCTGATTCCATGGCTTCTGCAGGGTACAGCACAGACCTCAGCTTTCGTCTGGATCACATGGCTTCTCAGAGCAAAGGTCTGGACCAAATGAACTGTTGGGTTTGTATGCGAAGCACTGTTTGAGCAGGTTTGAGGGACAGGTGCGTGCTCCGGCTTCCTCCTTTTGGAAGCATTTCCTTAACCATGCATGATTGCCCAGTGGTGCTGGACATCAGAGCAGCATGAAGTGCCCCTTCCTTGGTGATATTTGCAGTAATGTGTAATAATATGCCAAAGGAGCCCCCAAAGATAACAGATAAAGACCAGCATCAGCCAGAGATGAAGCCCAACGTGAGGAGGCCTGAAGGTATTCTCGCAATGACCCTATGCTCTCTCTTCCTTTTTGGCCCATCTGCAGATCATGATGGAAACCGGTTTCGATCAGGAGACCTAACATATAATGAAGGATTGGCACCAGGCTCAGGGCCCACATTCACTTTGTTTCAGCTGCAGGGAATCTCAGAATAAAGGGCTGTGAAAACCTGGCAAAGGCTGTTTGAAGAGCTTGTTCAGCAAAATGATTTTCCACGGGCAGAAAGAATATGGTAAACCTCTTCAGTGGAAGAAATAATAAATACAGAGCTCCATTGTGTTCCATCACAACTGACACAAGGCTTGTATGATTAACGATGAATGCCAGCCCAGTAAAGCCCTCCCAAATATGCCTCCCGAAGAAGGAGGAAGGCAGAGGGTTTAGGTCTTCAGCTGAGGTACCTGAATTAGTTTAAATACGATTGTATCTCACATGCTTGGTCTTAATTGTCTCCTCCTGAAAATTCAATACCTGCATTCATGCTCTTGGGCTCCAGGGATTCCAGAGCACCACACTGTCCCCACTGAAAGGAAATGAAAAATCGGCTGATGCTAACCAGACCCCTTCAGCAACTTTACCCATTTAAGTGCTGTATCCTGCAGAGTGATTAATGATTTTTTTCCTTTTACATCTAACAGCAAAGAAAGAAGGAAAGAAAGAACGTGTACTGTCGTTCACCTCCTAGCCAATAGACTACAAAGGCATAGTTTGCCAGGATACGCACTTTCCTCCTGTGTGTGATTTATTTTTTGTGTGTATCTGACGTTGCCTCTTCCGTGTATATGGTTGGAGCCTGCAGCATCTTATCAGCGAAAGGTTTGGCTCACTCTTGTATATGGCTAACATTCTGCTTTCTTTGGGCCTTTTTAAAACTGCAACCTGAACCTGTTCACCAGCCCTTTATTAACATGTGTTTTATGGTACAGGTGTAATAATTAATCCAAATGGTTAGCAGATGTGGCTGTCTATCTCTGGGCATGTCAGTTCCTACACACCACCCCTTAATCAAGCAGTGCCCAAGCAATGCCAAAGTAAATGAAAGAAAATAAATTCCACCGAGATATTTATGAGGGCCACCTGGACAGAGAAATACCTTGGCCTTTGCCTGTCCCCTGCTCCAGGTGGCTACAAAAGACTGAAGTCCCTCACTAAATACAGGTCAAATCAATCTTGCAGGGAACTGAAAATGAAAAGCTGTGCTTGGCTCCCTCATTTAACAATAATGAAATTTGGTACATGTGCTCTAAGGAAGCCTGCCCATTTCACCTTATTTATTTGAAATTTCCCTTCTTTTTACCGGTGCCAGCACCTGCTGGACTTCACATAATTCAGATTGCTGGTTCCTGCCTCTGTTTCTGGCAAGCCAAAGCTAAGGATCTTCTTTGTGTTATCAGCTGGACTCCGGGTGTCGTTTTGCAAATCACCAAGGGAGATGCCAGATTTTTACGCTCCTGCCATTTCCACATCTCTTTTTTCAATTATTTATAATCTTCACGTGGGTAATTCCTGGCAGATTTTCAGCATGTTCAGCTTCTGTTGGGACGAAAGTCTTTGCCTGTGAAGGGGTGGCTGTTCCAGCCTGCCTTGCGGGGAGCCCATCCCTGGTGGGAGCTGCAGCCTCAGCCTCCCTACAGCATCATGGTAAAATGCACCTCCCGCCACAGAGGAAGCTTCCATGCATCTGCTGCATCACATCCAGCTGCTCCTCCCAGGGAACAACCACCCTGAGGATACTGTGGATGGAAACCCGGGTCTTCCATCAGGTGGGCAGGGGTTCTGCTAAGAAAGCGTTGGAAAATGAAACTTCTGAAGAATGGGCATTGAACACTCCTTACATCCATGGCCATTGAATTCTCAGTGAATGAGAAGCATTCAACACTGGAAGAAAGCTGTGCACAACAGAAGAAAGCAGCAGACATCCTTATAGTTCTAAAGGCTTATCCTGGAGGTCATCTCCAGGCACGAGGAGGAGAAGGAGGTTATCAGAAGCAGTCAACATGGATTCACCAAGGGGAGATCATGCTTGACCAACCTGATAGCCTTCTATAATGGGGCGACAGGCTGGGGCGATGAAGGGAGAGCAGGGGATGTTGTTTACCTTGACTTCAGCAAGGCATTCGACAATGTCTCCCATAACATCCTCATTGACAAGCTAAGGAAGTGTGGCTTGGATGAGTGGGCAGTGAGGTGGACAGAGAACTGGCTCAACACCAGGACCCAGGGAGTTGTCATCAACGGGGCAGAGTCTGGCTGGAGGCCGGTGACCAGTGGAGTCCCCCAGGGGTCTGTACTGGGTCCAGTCCTGTTCAACATATTCATCAATGACCTGGATGAAGGGATGGAGTGTAGCCTCAGCAAGTTCGCCGATGACACCGAGCTGGGAGGAGTGGCTGATACGCCAGAAGGGTGTGCTGCCATCCAGCGAGCCCTGGGCAGGCTGGAGAGCTGGGCCGAGGGGAACCTCATGGGATTCACCAGGAGCAAGGGCAAGGTGCTGCCCCTGGGGAGGAACAGCCCCAGGCACCAGCACAGGCTGGGGCTGCCCTGCTGGGAAGCGGCTCTGCTGAGAAGGCCCTGGCAGTGCTGGTGGGCAGCCAGTGCCCCTGAGCCAGCGCTGGGCCCTCGGGGCCAAGAAGGGCAGCGGTGTCCTGGGCTGCATGGACAGGAGTGTGGGCAGCAGGGCGAGGGAGGCCATCCTGCCCCTCTGCTCTGCCCTGGGGAGGCCGCAGCTGGGGTGCTGTGTCCAGTGCTGGGCCCCCAGTGCCAGAAGGACAGGGAGCTGCTGGAGCAAGGCCAGCGCAGAGCCACAAGGATGCTCAGGGGATGGAGCATCTCCCTGGTGAGGAAAGGCTGAGAGACCTGGGCTTGTTCAGCCTGGAGAAGAGAAGGCTGAGGGGGATCTCCTCAGTGCTTATCAGTGTCTGAAGGGCGGGTGTCAGGAGGGTGGGACTGGGCTCTTCTCAGCGGTGCCCGACGACAGGACAAGGGGCACCGGGCACAAGCTGGAACACGGGGAGTTCCACTGAAACCTGAGGCAAAACCCCTTTGCTGTGCGGGTGCCAGAGCAGCGGCCCAGGCTGCCCAGAGAGGCTGTGGAGTCTCCTTCCCTGGAGCCATTCCCACCCCGCCTGGACGCGGTCCTGTGCCCCTGCTCTGGGGGTGCTGCTCATGCAGGGGCTGGACGGGGGCAGCTCCGGAGGGCCCTGCCAGCCCCTGCCGTGCTGGGATTCTGTGATTCTGTGAAATCCATTTTATGCACACAACAAAAATGCAGGTAGCAGTGCAGGTAGTTCTGCCATGGGCACTGCTTGGTGCGGAACAGCCATGATGCCAAGCTACATACGTAAAACGTGCCAAAAATAATATGCAAATAAATTAAAGCTGATAATGGGTGTGTACCTTGCTATTTTAAAATGTAATATCATTTCCTAATCAAACAAAGATAGGAAAAAGTTTCCCATAGGTTGATGCTTATATAATTGGCAAGTTTAGCCTAATAAGCCTGTATATTGACTGCTGCCACAGATGAGACAGCAAAACAGATGGAGCATTGGAGTGAAGCGTAATGCGCTGATTATCCTGATACAGTTGAGATATTTATTGAAGACTGTCTTGCAAACACAAGGAGAATCAAAATGCTTTTCAATTTGAACTACTACTGCTTAAATTTCCCCACTTTTCAGTCAAGCTAGAGAGAAATTACTGAACAAAACCAAATACATGATTCATGATTAAATCCGTGAGACCTATTAGCTATCAGTTTTCCATTCACCAGTCTGAAACTCCATGCCAAGAAGCGTCACAGTCTGCTTAGAACAGCGGTGAGGCCAACCTCAACCAAATGGTAGCAGCAGCTAAAAACTCCTGAACTATGCTGATTTCATAACATATCTCCCCATATTTTCATCCCCCCTGTGCAAGGTCTGAATGCCAGAACGAATTACCATTGATAACATGGAGGTGCATAACAGCCCTAGGAGTCCAGAGTCTCCTCTTTTCATCCTGAAGAGGTTTTGGAATATGAATGTACACAGAAGTGTGTTAAATGGATTATGCTTCCATAATTGTAACTTGTTTATTTGTAACGTGAGAACAGCATGAAGTAAACACCTGGGAAGTTTCAACTGGCAAAGTTCAGATGTTCTTTGGTTATGAAGGCACAAAAATAGCATCTTTATAGAACAAGAGTGTAAAAAACAGTTCAGAAAAGCCATACATTGCATAACTTGAAAATCCACATTTTTCTTGTGGCTTCCAAAAATATCCACTTCTACACCGAGACTAATGCCTCTTACAGTTTAGCCAAACAGGGTCAAAGCAGGTGGTTTAAGATTAAAGTCCCACATCAAATTAACTATGATATTTGATATCTGGTAAATACTCTCCAGGGCAAGTTGAGTAAGAGGCTTTATTATACGCAACAGATTGGAGTAAATAAAAAGTGTGGGGCAAACAAAACACCCACTCTCTGTAATAAAGTATTCCCTCCACAACCCAGTCTCGCGGGAAGAAAAAGAAAAGGAAGACCAGCGGTCAGAAGAAATACTTCAGATGTGAAGGAAGCATGTGTCTGGCAGCTTCAGACATACACATGAAAAGTAGACTGTTGGAACCAAAGGGTTTCTCCATATGTTGAACTCTGAATCTCCCATTTCTTCCAGAAATGATTAGCTAAGGATATTTTCCACTTTTCAGTCAAAGAGAAGAGAAGAGAAAATACTACAGGGAGATGTTAGATGTGCCACTGGGAAACGTACATCTTCTTATCTCTCTCTACAAGTATCTCTTCCAATCTTTCCTCTCCACCTGCTCCAGACCCTGGGCTGCTAAGCCAAGTTTCTAGGGGATTAGAGTTTTCTGAGTCTTCCTGTTGATCGTTTATAATTACTGGCACAAGACTGGCTTTTTTTCTCCAGTTCTGTGGAACATCCTCAGGAATCTAAGATTTATTTAAAAGCTTTGTCAGTGGCTCAGAAAACTCCTTAGCCAATTCTTTTAAATCTCCTGGCTGCAGTGGATATTTGTTCTTTGGTATCCTAAAGACAAAGCTTATATGTTGGAGGTAAGAGGCATGGCACAAAAGCAAGGTCTGCAGCTCAGACAGGGTCTATATGTCATGTATTGATGGTAGAATACACACAAGTTACACAGATTAATCAAAAATCAGTATCTTCATTCCCTTCACAAAGCTTTCAGTACTATCCCCCCAGCTTGTTCATGCACATCTGAGAAAAGGACGATGGCTAAAGATGCAGTTGGACACTGTGTGGGTTGCTGTCTGCCCATATTTCTACTAATTCAATTATTTCCTCAGCCCTGCTTTTGCTATTTCAGCTCCCCATTCATTCATACGTGTGAAATGCGCTTTGTAGATACGAACAGAGAAATGTTTGTCTCTCTGGTCACTGTACTCACCAAACATGCTGGTATTAAACGCCAATACAGATGTTACAGATTGTGGAAGCTTTGTGCTCTGCATGGAAGATGGAAATTATGCAAAAAGCCCTTCTTGGCCAAAGGACCACAATAAAGAGCCGTAGAGATTAAAGGGAGGATTTTGGACTTTGAGAAGAGGGCTGTAATCTCTGGCAGTCTTTAAAATGTAAAATATGTTCGTATCTGTGTAAAAGCTTTCCGACAACACTGCTTATAAAGGGAAACGAGTGTGATTGAAATAATCAGATGCCTGTTTAGAACTGGTAGGCAAAATAGTGGAGGCTGAGACAGAGCTTCTATAGTCAAAAATTAGTATGTTCAGAGTGGATTTATGTAAAACGGATCTTGTCCAAGTAGCTTGAGATATAGGGGAGATCAAGTTCTAAATATAGTACATAAAGATTAGTATGTCAATAAAATAGTCTTCAGTATGGAATCTGACTTGGTGTCACGATGTGTTCTCATTCAGAAACTGGCATAATAAAAAATGAATGCAGTATATGCTAAATGTTTTTAAAATGTATTGCTTAATTGGAAAGCAATATTATAAATCTGGAGTCTTTGTTAAATAGGTGTGGTTTATATGGAGCCCTGCATGGGTCAGTTTTCAGATTTAAACTATTTCATATTATCATCAATGACCAGGAAAAATATGTGGTTACCACTGACAAAGACTGGATATGCCACAAAGATTATGGAGTGCAAAAAAAAAAAAAAAGAAAAGAAAAGAGAAAGAAGAAGATAAAACAGTGATGCAGACCAGATTGCCTGGTGAAACAGATGCAAGCAACACATTATGAAGTAAAGGCATTCATCTGGGGAAAAGAAACCAGGACAAACTGACAGAATACACTGTACATGTACTCTGGAGGGTGCTGGGGCCACAGTCAGTACACAGTCAAACAGGAGCTCCCTGAGCACCTCCAGAAAGGGTTACAGAGGTGAATTAGAAAGCAGAAAAATGAATACAGGTATGGTATTTGGTGATGTTGTGGCCATAACATCTATATTCACTGGTATCCACAATCCAAGCTGGATAATGAATAGCAGGAAAAGTCTCATAGGAGAATCAAGAGGATAATCAAGAGGCTGGAAAACTTACACTGGAGTAAAAGGCTCTAAAAGAACTAAGACTCTTAAAGAATGTTATAAAAATGACTGTCCGTATCTACCTGCACTGAGAACATTGCTTTGACTGTTTTGGTCTTTTATCTACTAGAGAAAGGCGTTGCAGGATCCAATGGCTGGAGATAAAATATGGTTAACTTCAGACCAGAAATAAGGCACACGTTTTTACCAGAGAAGGAGAGCTAATCATCAAAAGAACAGATTTGGTGGCTATGCAAGGTTCTCTATCACTGGCAATTTGAAAATTAAGATTGACTGTTTCACTTAAAGATGTGCCTTACTTCCAAAAGGAAGTAATTCAGGGAAGAAATTGTCTGGCCTGTGCTATCCTGGAGGTCAGGATCGACGTGCAGGCTGCTCCCCTCTGGCTTTATAAACCATGAATCAGTTCCTTAATTCTTTCAGGGGGAGGTCTATGCTTTTGGGGTTTGTTTTTCCTTTTGAATTGAAATTAGACATTATTACATTTGTAGCATTAATTCTCCCAGACAACCAATAAATCAGACACATATTTTGCCTGGGATGTTTAGTTCACTTTAGCCACAAAAAGGCTAAGGAGGAACTTGGACTGGAACATGTGTATTACAAAGGGAGGAAAAGATAGCTTTATGGGCTGTGATGAGATGACCTCATCCAACATTGGCTTTCTTAGATGTCAAAACCCTAATTATTAGTGATTGTTTTTCTCTATTTGTTGTTTGCTTGTTTTCTTTTATTTGAGGCTAAACTTAAAAAAAAAGGCAAGAAAAGTCACAATGGAGCCAAAGCAGGACAAGCAGTCATATTTTTTTGTTCCCAGAATTATCCCAAGATTTTAACTTGAAGTAGGTTTAATCTAAAGACTCCAACCTCCCTGTAGCCACATGTTGAATCAATTGAAAAGCAACCAACAGGTAAATATCTCTAGCACGGCACTGCTAATAATGTAGCAGACCTTTAGTAGAAGAGGAAACCCTTTTGACCCCTCTTGTGAAAGCTTTTCTGTGGCTTCAGGTTTGGTTGACTTTTTTGTTAAACTGTCATTACAAATGCAAGAAGCAGACACCTGCAAGAAGCTGATAACTTTACATACATCAACAAGGGAGAAAAGCAGAGGCAAATAGGTTTTATTTGGCTTTAACAGAACACCAGGGAGAAATACAGAGAGAGATTGACTGACAAGGGCTTCGGTAGAAACCCGTCAGCTCGTAATGTGAGAAAGTGCTTGTAAATGTACAAAAACTCCATGGCCCTTTCCGAAACTAGGACACTTTGCCTGAAATATTCTACTTTTTCCCCATTGTTTCCTATCCTCCTGTGTTGAAGTCTAACCACAGAACAAGGCACCACTGACCCGCACTGCCGTTCTGTATATCCATCTGGAACCTGTCAAACGTTGGCAGCCTGCCCCTATGCAAAACCCTGGAAGGGGAAGGAGGTAACCAGTACATATTTTTCAAGCAAATAAATTCTCCTGTGTGCTATGATCCTGTAAGATTTTGCATCCTAAAAAGAGACAGGCTAGGGTCACCATGTAAATAGGGAATTTCCAAGAAACCTTGAGGCATTAGAAGAAGAGTGTCTGAAGAAGGTATCAGAAGCTGAGAAGATAGCATGCTCCTCTTGAAGTGAAGAACCAACGCAATAGGGTTTCTGGATGTGTCGTCTCTCAATTCAGACATAAAACACGTCTCCTGCTTATTTCTGGGCAAATAATATTAATGAATGATGTCAGTTCTTTCACAGCAGACAATTATGAAGAATTTTGTTCCTATTACTTGAAAATGTCTAGTCCTAAAAGAAGTGGGACCATTAAAGATTTTACAGAGCTATTTGCTAAAATTAAAATATTAACCTCAGTTCTCAGTCAAATTTTACCTCATACCATCTCATCTTCTAATTTTACTCCAGTAGGACTGGGGACTTTTCACTCGCTGCCCTACACTGTTTTAAAGGGGTATGGTGTTTCACAAAATATCTCCTAGAGCCCCTAACAATAGAGAAGCATGTCCTTCAGGAGATGCAGGTAGTAACTGTTTTGTCTCACATATATATTGTCATTTTATTTGTGCGTAGAATAAAATTTAGGTTGTGGCTGTTGTATGTGCATTATAGTGCATATCTTCCGTAATTCTTCTGCTTTCCTTTAAGTTATTTGTTTTGCACATGCTTGAAAGTGATCGTATTTCAGTGGTTTTAAATGCTAACTTTTTATTTATGCTTCTATACTGTCCTTGCTGCAAAAATAAAACATAGAATAGTTTGGACAAAAACATACTGATCAGTTTTAATATAAACAAATATTAAAATCCATTGGATTGCTTTCTAGAAAAATACTGGTTGTGTTTATGGATGAGTTCCACAGTTAGAGATGCTTTGGGATATTGTTGTTGCTCTTAGCAGGTTAAGGTAAGCGCTTGTTGCACTATTTTGAACCTAAATGGACAGTAGACTTAGGATGAGTTCCTTCCTATTGCAATCACTGTGAGACACATTCTCAGCCTCTGTAAATCAATATAGGATCAGCTTTATGATGACTTAAAATATGAAGGGACATTTTCCCTGTTTATGCAATAAGATGGCATCAGACATCTGGCTGCGTGGGTTGATTCTTGGAACCTAAAATCAATAGGATAAAACCCATACCAATTACCAATGTAAATTATACGGAATAGCATACCTCAGGTCCAAATTCTTATGGGAAATGACAGTTTCATTGCTTGAGTACAGGTAAGCTCAGGACTTAGAGACAGTTTCTCTAAGAGAGTAATTTATTAGGTTTTGTGCTTCACTTCATCTTGGTAATGGAAAAAAAATGCTTCACATACTTCCAGATTTTTTTAGTTGCTTCGGTTGCCTCAATTGTTTCCCATTGCTGCTGCAATTCCCTTCCCTCGCCAGGCTTTATTGTAGCCTGGAAAGTCAGAAATATCTAAGAAAGCAAAGAGATGCCTAAGATGCAATACATATATTTATAGATTTAATGTATAAGGATTAGAAGTGGGATTCTGAACTAGCGGATTAGCAGAGCCGCATAAGGATATTCACTTAACACAATTTAAAAATAATGTCGACAGTGCCCCTAAGAGTGTCATTCTGTCTTTTTGCTCCAGCTCTTGACTTCCATCAGTCCTGCCCGGCACAGAAAAGGACTAGGGAGAGATACATGTGCCTGCTGTCAAGCTGGATAGGAGGATGGGAAAAGCATGAGAACAACAGAAGAAATAAGGGCTGTGTGAGCCGATCACACTTCTCAGGTACTCTCTATGTGGTGGAACTTTTCAGGGAAAATACAGGTTTCTCAGCATGTTTTTATACAGCTACACAAAAAGAAGTCTATCCATTGTTAAAGAGGCTGAGGTAATGTTCTCATATTTTTTTCTAGTACCTGTTTTTAGGGAAGTTAGAAATAAAACGCTTGAGTCTGTGAGAGAACGCTGAGATTCACAGGACTATGAGGGGGGTTGTGCTTTAAATATTTTTTTCTTATTTCTTTTTATCAGAACAAAAATGTATTGGAAAGTGTCATTACATTGTCAAAGACAGTGAAGTTATGACAATTTGAAACAGTTGAGGTTTTGCTCCACAGTGTTTTGGTTTTTATTGTTTAACAAGAGTGAATTATTGTACCAGGGTACTATGACTATTGTTCTGTCTCTATGAAGGAAAAATAGAGATTTCTGAGCCCCCAAGGTTTAGAAATGTATCACCTTCTCTCATGGCTCAATGTTCCTCCAAGGTTTAACCTACAATCTAATACAATGGGTTCGTTATGTTGGGTTGTATTTGTTATCCAAATGACACCATTCCCCCCGCCAACCACTGACTGACGTTTGAAATCTGTATCTAAATAGTAACCTGGCATATTTTTGTATTTTCATGAAAGCCGCTGTGTTATTTTTCCTTGCTCAGTACCCCACAAAAACATGTAAGTGGTAGATAAGGTGAATTGAGAACTGTTACTCTAAAAACTGCAGAGGCACGTGATAAAACTAGTAGCAGACAGTTTTAAAACAGATAAAAGAAAGTACTTTGTTTACAGGATGGATGTAAACTTCTGGCATCTGTTGCCACAGGAGGTTGTGGAGACAGACAGAATGCGGGATTTAGGCAAATTTGTTGATAGCAGGTCCATAAAATGGAATAAAAGGGCCAGTAAGGGATGTACTCTCTAGCATCCTTAATTCAATGATTGTGGATCCTGAGGACCACAGATAGTGGCTAGGTTTGTGTGTTACTCCCAAACTGCATATCCTGTTGCCCCTGCCAGAGGGGCAACCCTACAGGGTTGGAAGGACCTTAGCTCTGCTTCCAAAGGGCATTCATTATACTTGCAAGAGTTTCCTCCGTTCAGTCTGTGGTCCCAGGCTTTATTTCATCCAGTCTTTAACACAGAAAACTGAGATTTCTCCCAGTTTTTCTTTGGTGTTACTGTGAACAGCTCGGTATTTTATGTTCCCAGCAAAAGATGAGGGGAGTCTGAGAGCTGCCTGCTTGCAGCTGGGTGGAGAAGATATACTGAAGGCAGAGCCAGGACTCCCAAGGATGCCTGCTGGCTGCAGAAGTTCAGCTTCAGATGCTGGTTTTTCAGAATACTCTAACATCACAGTTGACTTTATTTGTTCAAATAACATCTTGCCACTTTTGTGCACTCTTCATTTGAGTGAGGAAGCCCTTTGGTTCTTCCTCTAACCCTGCTGGGCTTCAGCAAGAGGAGCACAGAGAGAAAGCAGAGACCATCTTCCATTTCTGCTCCGACAGATGTTACCTGAGCGGTCTCTGGCAGCAGGGAGAAGTAACTGCACCAGAAACCAGCCACAACCTCTGCAGACCCCCGTTCAGGTGTACTAGCTGGCGCATTTGTTTTGAGGAATGGCTAGAGTAGAGGTGGCAAAGAGCTCAGATGGGGAGTACAGAGCACTACAGAAAGATCTTCAGAGGTAATAATAAACAGCATTGCTTTCTACCTGGGGAACGTGGGTACCTCCAAGCAGTGCAGACGGTGCAGCCAAAAGACCTAAGAATACGTCATGTCTGAAAAAGGAGGAGCAGTAAAGGCTCACCTGCTGCTTGCAAAGGTTTATGAGGCTTTTTGCTGCTCAGTGGTAGCTTCAGCATACACATCCGTGTCTATATATGGCAGGGATCTATTGGTTTTTGTTTTGTTTTTAGAATGTAATTCTGAAAGAGATAAAATTTTCTATTTGTTAGAGTATTTCCTATTCTATTCCTATTCTATTTCAAATTTTCTACTTGCTGACTGCCATGTCAAAGCTGTAAGGCAGGTCAGAGAAGAAGCTTCATAAATAGCCCCCATAGTGCAATTTTATGTTCGGGAACAGTTCTTTTTCACTGTTGTCATTCTTATAATTGAAAGACAAGGCTGAAAGTCTAACAGACTGGATTATATTACAATGCTCAGATTAATTTCATTTTTATCATTTTTATGGCTTTGCACCTTATTGTCTGGCAGTTAGTGGGAATAGATCAACTTTCCCCCAATTCTGAAAGCTGATTATCTCCTTCCCTCTTTAAGATAAGCAAAACCAATTGCATTTTCTTGGATAGCCCAGCCATGTGGTCTCGTCTGCCTATAAGGCGCTCCTTGTTTAAGTTTTTGTGCCTATTTGTTGTACATGCTTTTGCACAAGTGGCTAAATGCTAGTTCTTCGTCACAAGCACTAAGTAAAATCCATGATTTTAGGACTGGGATCTTTTGCATCAGTAAGAGTTAAGGAAGGAAAAAGAGCATCTGAAGAGCAGTGAACAGGAGCTGCTCCTCTCTGATGTCGTCTTCTGCACCCACCTGGAGGAACAGATGTTAGGGCACTCCTTAAAGTGTGTTTTTGTCCTGGAGAGCATCTGTGTAAAGAGAGCTTATGCAGATCTTTTTCCTTTGCACGTCAGAGCTGTACCTGCTCAGTACAGATGCACCGTTTACGGCGATGTTTTATCCTTGCTTCCAAGCAGTGCCAGCACAGCCAAGAGAGCAGTGCTTGGACCCGGCTCCTCCAGAGGCAGCAGCAGCCAAGTGACTTGCTGAGATCTTGTTGGCGGCACCTCATCTGACCCCCAGCTGCTCACAGGACTCTGCAGGTGTGTCCCTGAAGGCGTAACTGCTGTGCTCTCCCAGGCACCCTGGTGCACGAGAGCCAGTAAGCATGGGCTAATAAAGGCTAGACTGCAGCCTTGCACGATGTTCTGGAAGGACGGTGGCTTTTCCCTAGTGCTGAGTGATGGGATCCAGCAGTATCTGCAGCACTGTAGCGCCCGGAGCCTTCATGGAGGTGTGCAGGGGTGCCGGATGGAGAAAGGGCTCCTAGTTGTCCCTATTGCAGCATTTGTGCTCTGGCTTTGGTCTCCTTTGCTCTGGAAGAGGTTTGCTGACCCTGTGACCCACAGCTCGGCGTGCAGCACACCTTCTGGTGAGGGAAAGACCCAGGGACAAGGGGAAGCTTTGGGGCCATACGGTATGCTGCTTTGGCAGCCTGCACTTTCTCTTTTAACAATATGAATTAGTAGTTGTTATTAGCATAAAATCACCAGTTAAAACACTCTCAGCTCATTTTTTAACAGTGGAGCTAATTGCCCTTAAGTGCCTGAGCTCCAGCAAAACGAAATGGCACCTTTGTGCAGAAACCCCCAGTGTTTCCCTGGTACATCCATAAAGACCTTTAAAATAAGCCGTTACAATTCTGACATGGTACCAGCCTGACACCTTGGGCTGGGATTTAATTTTGAGTTATGGCAGCGTTAGGAAAACATATGATGTGGCCGTTTGTTTGCAGAAAGAAGGGGGAAAAAATCATAAAACCCTCTTTTTTTATGAGCTGTCGCTTGATTCGTTCCTGGAGCCCCAAGTAGCAAGCGTCTAAATCAATGCACACAGCTGTTCTTGCTTCTCGGAGCCCAGCAGGTGTACTACCCAATGCGCCTGCCATCTCCCCCCACTCACATAACAAATAATAACGTCTTACACACACCAGCCATCCATCACAGTTATGGCCGGCCCCGGTGAGGCCGCCGTTCTCAGGGTAGCGTGGGGATTATTTTTTTTTTCTTCTTTT
>VZTV01007205.1:3429-20332 GCA_013400875.1 Anhinga rufa
CCCACCTAATGCAAATGAAAGCAGAGCCCATGCTCCCACACCTGCCCCAGCTCCACTGTCAAGCTGGTCTCAGTGGGCTTGTCCCCAGCACTGGCCTTGCAAGCCAAAGGGCAAAGAGGATGGGGACACTTGGCATATTTAGAGCATCACTTGGCTCCCACTCTTGGGTGATTGGCACAAGCCATGTGCCAAACATGTGCCAAACATGGTTTGTGCCAATCTCCCAGGTGCAGTCCCATTTTCAACATTTTTTTTATGAGATGGGAAGCAGTACAGCAGCGTACAGCAGCTGTCCTCTTCCCCCAGATTCCCATGATTTAAGAGCATGAACTGCCATCACTGGAGCTGACGCTTTGCTGTTGGGCTTATCACTCTGGCTGACTGCACATACTAGATCAGCCAAGGGCAGCACCAGTGTGCAAGGACAAGTGTTTGACACGTCCTGGTGGCCCTGATTTTTTCTCAGGATACAGGATGACCCATCTCTTATTCCCAAATCATAGGAACTTGCCTGTTTTCCAGCAGAAGATGGGGGACTGAGGAATCCCATGTTTGCACTTGTGATCCTTTTCAAAAAGGAATTGGACCACTTACACTATCCTTCAATAGAGTCCACAGAGCCCTGGGCATCTATGGGCTTGTTCTAAGGGAGCCACCAAAATAACTAAGAAAATGAGTTTTATTTACCTACAGACTATAGAGTAACTACAACCTGCAGAGGAAAGCTTTTAGAATTTACACTGGAAAAGAATGAAAAACATTATTCTACTAGAATAGTCTCATATCCTCAGTTCAGGCCTTGAGAGAAGGTCTTTAATAGTCACTATAACCGAGTGCTTCAGTGTCAGTACCCCAAGAGTGAGCCCCCCAAGCTGGGCTTCTGGAAATATTGCAATAACTATTATATCTGGAGTTAATACTATGCAAATGTCTGTTGCAGCTATTTTGCAGGAGAACACAGAGCGTGAGCCCCAGACAGGTTACACCAGAAATGGTTGCGCATCTCACTGCCGGCTCACCAGCACCTTCCAAACTGATTTGACTTGCAACAAACCAGCGTATGCAGAGGTTGGTCCCAGCCTCACACCTCCTACCACTTATGCCAGAGGTATAAAAGACATAGAAAACAGGTTAAAGCTCCAAAACAGAATCTCATTTTCAGATGGCAACAGGCTTCTCTGCACCCTTTCTAACTAGCAGGAATATTCCTCTATATTCTCATTTCACTTGTAGACTCTATTTTTCAAGATGAATTAACCCTTTGTTTGCAAGATTAGTTTCCCAATGAAAAGTACACACCTAGGGAGAGTCAAAGTGATAAGGAAAATGAATACATCTGCCAGATAGAAGTAGCTGCACAATGAAACCCGATCGATTACTGCAGAACATTTCAGGGTATTTGGTCCACTGCCTCCATCGTTCAGACACACATATAGCAGGAAAGACAGATGATATATGGTTACCCACAGAACTTCATTAACGCATTCAGGTTTATGAAAATATGCAGGCTAAGCTTTTTCAGTTTTCTTTTTTTTTTTAAATAAGATATTTTCCACTAACAAAACTGATTTTTAAGTATGGAACAGTCATTTGCCAGGTTTTCAAAGCCATCTGTTTTCAAAGCCTACCTTCCTTGTTGTTTACCACAGGCTGTCTATCTGTTTTAACAACCTCCACTGGGATTTCACATACCTCATTATGCAAAATCACTACTTATGCATTCACTCCAGCACTTGTCTAACTAATCTGCACTCATAACACCTTCCGTAGAAGATGCAGCATCCCTCTTCAGAGGCTGCAGATCAAAAACAATAGTAGGTAGTGTCATAGCAAGACAAAACATAGCCTCCTGTGTATTATTGTTGTGATACAGGCCTAATCCAAGACTGCTTGGAGCTGCTAAAGTATAGTAAAAAAATGCCATATCACAAGAGATTTTGTATCATATGCAAGATTAAAAAAAAATAATCTATTTTTAATGTTGAGACTTATGCTTTTCTTTGTCAAGAGGATTCTAAGTATTTTGGTCTCCCAGTGTTCACTCCTGGCAATTCAATGAGCACCCTCAACCTCCTCTGAAGTTCCTCATGACCTACTGTTCAGTTCATCCCAGGCAGCACATGCTTTTCTTGCCAGCTTTCCATTTCTGACAGGCAGCCCTAAATCTGACAGAGCTTAAGCTGCTGTTTACAGCCTCCCTCTGCCTCCCGCTCTACCCTCCCTCCAGATATGTTCATATAATCAGCGGATCATTGACAACAATAGACCTTCCAAACTGCTCTGGTCTATCGTGTCAAGGCCTGCTTGGGGACCCTTTAACCACACACCATTGATACAATCCATCACATTAAGAGCTTGCTGGGGGATGCTTTAATTCACGGATTATTAACACAACAGACTATAATGTCTGGTACCATTATGGCTGGCTGTGTCACAGAACATCCTCAGGTAGGTTAAAAACCAGACAGAGAAAAAGAGAGAAAAATAAATTGTCTTTGTTGGGATATAAGATTCACTGTATATAATGTTCTACAAATAATTTTTTTTTTAATCAGATTTTATTAACATTATTTTCTTAAAAATAATTCAATAGCTCATCTTCCTTGGAAAATACAGCTACTATCTCTATATGTCTCTATATTGCAAAATTTGAGAGCTAAATATAAATGTAAAACTTGCCATTCTAAGATCTTTAAAACATCACAGCTGCAATGACATTGCTATGGTAAGATTTAACTCTAAAATTCAATAAGACAAAGTGACTTGAATTATTTTACATGGGGAGGCAAGGGGAATTCCTGTTGAGCAAAGCACAAGAGATTGAAGGTAGCAATAGAAAAAAGTGAAATTTCATGGTTATTATTTTCCAGAAAAAAATAAAATACATCGGTCCTATAAAAGACTTTTCAGCTATGAAACTGAAAACATTTTCTGAGTGAGGTAAGCATCACATCACTATCCCATTTCACACATGAGAAAACAGAGATTGAAGATTAAACAAGGGTGTGGACCTTTCCAAAATGTGGATGCCAATTTTTGGCTGCACCTGTACCACGTGCAAACATCACAGCCCTCCACCCACTGCCCTTACCTCCATCTCCTGCCCTGGGTTGTTCCTGCATCAGTCTCAAAGTACTCCTTGGGGTCACTCTTTTTGCATAACACAGAAGCAGCAACACGTTCCAGGATCAGGGCCTTCCAGGTTGGAGCCTCACTGCAAAGGGTGGCAGAGGTGATGTGAAGAGAAGCTGTCCACTTACATAGACAGCCATTGGCAGCAAAACAGAGGTAGAAAACAAGAGTTTGCTGGAGGTGGTTTTAACAGCCACTTTGGGAACTGGCTGTTATTTTACCTAAAACTGCATCCAGCAGGGCCCAGGCAGCATTGCCACAAATCTGTCAGCACCTCATAGCGGCATTGGTTCCCCTGAAATCAAAATGGACTTTTGTGGAGTGATTGCTCATGGATTGAGACTCCAGAAGAGAACTACCTATAAAGTCCATGCTCATCTCATAGCACAACAGAAACAAACCCAGAATCAGGATGTGTATTTCTTTGTGTCTTTGTTTTACTTCGACACAAAATGGAAATCATCCTATTCACTCTTGTACAAAATGTTTTATCGTTAAATATGCTTTTATTTATAACACCCTTTATATTGGGAAAGGCTGAATTTATATAGCTGCATCAGCATTTCTAGATTCTATGTAAGAAAAAAGATTCACTTAAACCTATTATTTGGAAACACTAATTGTTTGTATACAATTATTATACATCTCCACTACAGCTTAAGTTACTGTTTCTTTTCCCTGCATTTGCTTTACTTGGCTGGTCTATTGTTCTTCTCAGTGTAAGTTCAACAAGTACTTGCATTTTGCTCGGTGAACACCTCTTTTACTGTGGGTTGATACAACTCTGCCAGCACAGATGTTCACGGTAACAGCTCTGAATGCTTGATCTACCTTGTACACTTATGAAATGTATCAGGGCCATCACTAGGACTAAACATTGTCATGCACTAACATCAGGAGATTGCAGGTATGGATCAGGATTATGCTGGGGTAGGCACTGGATAAATATATAATAAGGACCAGGCCTTGCACAAAGTTGTCCAAGTGATTTATATGAATGCCAGCTGCAAATAAGATCAGATTAACTTTCAGCTTCGGTAAATACTAGTTTCACTGGAACCAAATCCTCTGCTTCTACAGACGGCTAGAAATAGCAGGCTAGCTGTCCAAGACCCATCACAATTACAACACTTAAGAATAGTGGTTGGGTGGCCCTAGGGCAAAACCCCATCAGTTTAGATTACAGGTCAGATAGCTAGCACAGACATGTTAAATGTTTGCTTTTAAACTAATACACTCTCATCAGGAACAGTTCTATTCTTCGCTGCACAGCTGGCTTTCAAAACAGCACAGAGCAGCAGGAACCATCTTAGCACTGTTCTTAACTATTCCTTTTTAGCTCACTTATGATGTAATTTAGAAAACTGCTATAACAGGAATCAGAACAGCATTAAACATAAACACAACGGAAGTCAAGCTGCTGGAGACAAACATTACATAAAACAAACATCCTATAAAAAAATGAAATATGTAGTGTCGGGATCCTCAGCTCAATGCTGTCAGAAGTGTTAAAACAGCATGCGCTGTGACGCACACAGGTGTGAGGTAGAGCACGCAGCCGGGACCCCAAGCACCCCAAACACAGAGGCCACAGCAGCTGGTTAGGGCTCTGACAGAGGTGTGCGCTCTGCACTGAACAAACTCTCAGAGGTGTGTTTATACAAAAGGCAGCAACCCTTCCTCAGGGTGCTGGCCGAATGGTAGAGACTTTGTCAAGCATGCTGCACCACACATCCCATTGCTCCCCTTCCTGTCGGGCCAGATCCTGCTTCTCCCCTGTTCCACAAACACTTTCACTTAAGGCAGGGGCAGGAATAACGAAGTGAGGTGCCAGTCAGCATAACAGGGTTGCCGGAACCTACCCATTTTGACCACAAAGTGGCCAGAGGAGGGAGGAGCATCCCTCAAATGTACTGTTGGCACTACAGCAGTAGGAACCTGGCTTTTTTTAAAGAGTTTAATGTGAGATTCCTGTCAACATCTATTTAACAAGCACTTACTCCCCATTTCCTCTTTGACTTCTAAAGCACTCTTCATTCCAATATTTAAGCACTACACTAAAACAAAATATCAAAGGGTACAAAATATAGCACAGAAGATGGATATAAATATCTGTCCTTTTGCTTCTAATGGAGCTTGAAATTAACACCACTTTTCTATTTCATCACTGTTTTTCAGAAAGTTTAAATTCTTTAGGACAAGGAACACTTCCTCTTCCTCCTCCTAGGTCTGCCCAGCGTGAGGCTAAAAAGATGGGTTTCGGCTACTGCAGGGATGATCAGAGGAGACACAAAGATTGCTTACAAAATACTGCCATAGCAGGAAGTGCAGAGAGTATGCAGGAGATATTAAAGACATTAGTACAAATGGAAAGAAAGTTGTCTGCAGTTTTTAACCATTTCCAAGCAGAGTAATCTTTACTACACTACTTCAAAAATCTTCATTAAATAATCAAGTGGTAAAGATTAAGCTGTAAAATGCAGTTACTGAGCAAACTCCAGGAGTTAGGATTACAGATGAGCCTTAGAATTAAGTCTGACAGCAAGTGTTGGGGAGAAACTAGATAAACCCATAGATGAGCGAAATGTTTTATCTTTGGGCTCCTTTCAGCTCCCATGGCCACAAGGCCTAACAGCCTCCCAATCCTACTCCATACATCCTCGTACTCAGCTAGAAGAGCTTCCACTACCATTTTGCAAATGGAAAAACTAATAAGATTATATTCTGCTACACTGATCCAATCTACAGTAACACCACAACACCTCTCCTACAGGTATCTGCAAAGCACAGGTGATGAGGAAGTTCTCAAAACCCTTAAAGCACATAGGAAGCCCAAGTCCCATTGAACATCAGGATTTGTGCTCTAAAGTCAGATAACTTGTTTTATCTACAGCCTTGAAGGGGCTCCTCTGCCCCAAAAAGGTTGCCAAAGCCTCTTCTGCTCCTACACTTCCCTCACAGCCAGCCTAGTCAGCATGATGTGAGCTAAAGACCTACTACTTACACCGTTCCACTTCCCTGCATGTTTGGGGCTAGCTTTTCAAAATCTCAAGGACATACATCCAAAAGCTTAGAATGCAATCAAAATCTCATAAGTCAATATGTTTAAATAAACGAATAAAAAAATATTATTCAACAATATTTCTTCCCGGGAAAAATCTAAAACCAGAGAAAGTGCTCCCTAATTTCTCCTTGCAAAACACAATCAACCAAATCTAAAGACTCCTGGGTACCTCGGTGTAGGTTAGTTCACAGAGACAAGATACCAGCACTGGTAGGAAACATTTGTGATTCACTGGAGAAACCTTGTGGCAGAGGAGTACAGCACATTTGATGTGCTCATTTTTAATACTGATAAACACTGTGGTTTCCTAACAGCCCTTCTGAGTCTTCCGGTGTCAGAAACCTGGCAAAAAACCAGAACCTGTGACATGTTCATCTTTAAATCTTGACATCATAGGAATTTATTAATCAGACAGATGTGGATTTGGATTAATGTTTTTGCCCCAGTTTAGCTCTAGAAATAAGTGGTCTGAAACTGCCAGCATTAATATGATTGCTTTATTGTGTAGTTTAAATTTGGATTTTGCAGCAAAGCTGCAGAGGATTTAATTGACTCCTTTTATAGCTTAACTCTCAGCTACAACATCAATATTAGAAGAGGAAATGTCATTTCTAATTTAACTTAATTTTTAAAGAACATGTTTCTGTAACCTTTGGTATGTAATATCTTTTTATTTTAATTGAAAAACATCTCTTTTAAGCGATAAAGTAGGCTAATATGAAAGCTGATATTCAGTTAACCCATATTTTCAAAGTAAACAAGCCTTTTTTCATAAATGGAAGCCATCAGTCAGCTTTGGTCCAATTCCTCTGAACTCAAAAATATTGCTCCAGAAAGGAAGTAACTAGAAAACATTTTACACAACTTTGAATTGGGATCTTTGTGTAGGCAAAGACAATTGCTGTCACCACAAACCATGCTACCAGTGCACAGAGCTCTCTGATTTCAGAGACTGTGGGCATATTTATGATTTTTAAAAAGCCAACATTCTACCCTGGGATTGGAAGCTTTATGTTAGCTGCCTTCAATTAAAATATTTAAGCTTGGGGTTTAAAGCACGCTAGCAGCTCAAGCTCAAATTCCTTGTTTCTAAGGTTCTGGTCCCAAGTGAATAGGTAATGCACCATGATAAAGAACAGAGAAGAGAAATCAGAACATATGTGATTTAAAAGGCACATTGCAACTATTTTAAAACCAATTATCTCTTCTCAAAATACTAAAGAAGGGAGAAAACCTCCCACTCTAAAGCTTAACTGGACTCCATCCAGAGCCCTTAGCCCAGGAATTCAAAACAAGAATGCTGCCCTTTTTTAAAACCTAAACTTGTTAAGTTTGATTTCTTCTAGCTACAGCCTTTGAGTTAAGATGGCATCCTTAAAACGGATATTTAATGAACATAACATGAAGTAAATTCACATCAAGTTTTGATGAAAAATACTTGTATAACCTTTTCTATGCTTTTGCAATTACTGCCTCTCTCAGTTCCAATTTTCTCTGCTTTATTAACAAACGCCTTTAAATAAGGTAACCATAGCAATAGTTTTCAACCTTGATGTCTTTTGTTTAGTTTGCTTGAACACAAAGTCACAACATAATTTTCATCAACAACTCTTATGACAAACTTAATTTCAAGACTAGGACATTATTTCAAGTAAGGTACGAGAGAGAGGGGTTTTCCACAGAAAATAATAATTTACCTTTAGCTTTAAAGAACATGCAGTGTCTGTTAGTACAACATTCTTACCTCAGTATTGGAGCTGATTTTAATCCTCCTAAACTTTTTTCAATCTGCTGACATATACAGACAGTAAATCAGAGTGAGAATTTGAATTCTGTTTTCTGTTAGCAGTTCCTTAATGTCTGTGATAGGACAGAGCTCACAGGGTCACAGAACACACTGTGCCCAGGTACTTTCCATGTACCGATGGCAACAAGTCAGCAAAAACAAGCTTGAAAGATCAGTACACCCTGGCACAAAGACTACAGGAGACAAAGGATTTTAGCCATTTCATTGGCTGTGAGAAAAATGCAAAGACCTCTAGCAGTAATTACATTAAATTTAAAAAAAAAAAAAATCAATTCAGCTGAATTTTTTCAGGAGGAGCATCAGGTGGACCACATATTAAATCTCCTTCCACATGGCTCCCTGGGCCACACAGAATCTTGAGAGGTTTGAGGAAGTCTTACTTTGACTTGGTCCTGGCTACACATACATAACCTTTACAAATCCGTTATGTAACATTCAGTATCTGTAATCGCAATCTTACTTAAAAATTGCATTCCCAACATGAATTTTGACCAAAAATATGCTTAACATTGTACCCTACAAAGTACAGCACACGGCTCAAACGTGTGATTTATTCCCTTGAGGCTGTATCAGTCCCACCACACAGTCCTTCTGGGTCCCAGACATGGTCTTACACAAATTGAACCATCACTTCAGTTCTATATCAGTTCACAAACTGGACTCCAGCCTACTTCTACTGGCCATAAAGCAGAAACACCTCATCTTTGACAGAAGCGGGAATGTTACTTTAAACTCCTCCTCTCCTACAGGTGGTATGTTGTTAGGTCATACAAACATCTACATTCAGATTTAACTTAAGCCATTGTCTTTATGAACTGCTCATGTACATAAATTAACTTGTGATTAAATGCATGTGGACCAGGACCTGAGAATCATTTATAATATTGGTTGTGACCAAGAAAAATTTAAGTTAAAGAGGCACTATTTCCAGCATTAATGTTGGAAAGATGGACCAACTACATGTTTTAGTACTCTTTTTACCTGAGATTATCAATACTGTCACATTATCATTCAGATCTGATCTTTCTACAAAGACTCTTTACTGACCTCTAGAAGATAACTATTCAGCTGTACTCTTATCCTTCAGACCAGCCACTTCCTTCAGCACAGGATTCTTCTACACACTTAGAGGCCTCCTCTCTAATCAGGTTATTCATCACAGTAATCTAAAATCCACTGAAAGTACTAGGCTTTGACAGGCTTTTTACAGGCTTTGGATCAGACCACTACACTGGCAGCAAAACCTGTACGACATATCTGACAGCCTGGACAAAATTTTCTTGTCGTTCCAATGGCTCTTTCCAAAGGGATTTATTTCTCACTTCTCCTGGTAAGATGCTTACTACTGTGTAGGCTGCACAAAATATTTTGCTCAGGCAACTTGCTCTTGCCAGTTGAGACCTCAGTGTTTAATCATAATACACAATCATCCACAATACACATGGGCTGCTAGTACATTTTGTAATTGCATGCAAAACACAGAACCTGACAACTGCAACATTTATATTTATTTTGCCTTTTCCCTGCAATGTCCCTACTTCTCTCTTGAATGTCACATTTTTACCTCCAACCAAAAGTGCTAAGTACTTTTAATAGGCAATTCCCTAGGATGATATATTTTTTTAAAATAAATCAGATTTTCTGCTGTTATAGCCCATTTCTCTCATCTCCCTCCCTCTGGCAACAGCACTGCCAGTGGAAAGCTGAGACACCAAAGCTGGTTTCCTGAGGCAAAGCTCAGTGCCAGCCATTGTTCTAGCAGCATGTACCTGCTCAACAGTGCTCACACTCAGTGCCTCTGAACGTTTTCCTTCCCTCCAGGGTGACAGCTCTGAACAACCACCCTCTTACCACACTCATCAAACCCCCAAAAGCTTTCTGCTACTGCCACAGTAATCTAAACAACAACTCAAAGATACTAGCTCTCAGCAAACAACTGAATCTACACACCAGCCTCCCCAGTGTGATGCAGCTTCCCGCCATCTTTTTCCCTTTACCTTCTATTCAAAGATCTTGAGAATCTTGCTTGTGCTGTGGGGATGTTTGTATCTTTCCCCTCTCTCACTGGTCAAAATCTGGTTTCCTATGTAACTGTAAGGATGAAAGGAAAATAAAACAGTCAGACTGGGGAACTTAGCTCTGCTCCTTTCCTGCCTCTCTGGAGAAACTCAATAGCATTGATCCTTCTGTGGCAGTAGATGATTAGTGCCTGCATAAATCCTCAAGCTTTTTGTGCAGAGGGGAAAATATTCTCCTATTTTGGATCTTTTGCAAGGCTCATTGCTAAATCGTGGCCTGCAAGCTTGCTTCAGACTGAGGGAAAACAAAACAAAGAAAAAAACCCACACCTTGTCCCTATAAATAACATGGATAGCATAGAGGGCCTGCAAAAGGCAACACCAGCTGGGCGGAGTTGGCCTGAGGCCACCATCTGACGCTGGATTTTGGCTTTTACCAGGCCCGCTGCAAAGAGGACTCAATGCTTTGCCTTTTACTGGAGACAGTGGGACAGAAACTTCTTGGTTTGCCAATGCTGACAATATCACAGAATCACAGAACGGTGGGGGTTGGAAGGGACCTCCAGAGATCATCTTGTCCAACCCCCCTGCGTGAGCAGGCACACCCAGAGCAGGGGGCACAGGACCGCGTCCAGGCAGGGTGTGAATGTCTCCAGGGAAGGAGACTCCACAGCCTCTCTGGGCAGCCTGGGCCGCTGCTCTGGCACCTGCACAGCAAAGGAGTTTTTTCTCATGTTTAGGTGGAACCTCCTGTGTTCCAACTTGTGCCCGTTGCCCCTTGTCCTGTCATCAGGCACCACTGAAAAGAGTCCAGTCCCATCCTCCTGACACCCACCCTTCAGATACTTATAAGCATTGATGAGATCCCCCCTCAGTCTTCTCTTCTCCAGGCTGAACAAACCCAGGTCTCTCAGCTTTTCCTCATAAGGGAGATGCTCCAGTCCCCTGAGCATCTTTGTAGCTCTCTGCTGAACTTGCTCCAGCAGCTCCCTGTCCTTCTTGAACTGGGGGGCCCAGCACTGGACACAGCACTCCAAACGCGGCCTCACCAGGGCAGAGCAGAGGGGCAGGATGACCTCCCTCGACCTGCTGGCCACAATCCTTTGAATGCAGCCCAGGATACCATTGACCTTCTTGGCCCCGAGGGCCCAGCGCTGGCTCAGGGTCACTTGCTGCCCACCAGCACTCCCAGGGCCTTCTCAGCAGAGCTGCTTTCCAGCAGGTCAGCCCCCAGCCTGTACTGGTGCCTGGGGTTGTTCCTCCCCAGGTGCAGGACCTTGCACTTGCTCCTATCAGCCACTCTTCCCAGCTTGGTATCATCAGCGAACTTGCTGAGGGTACACTGTCCCTTTGTCCAGGTCATTAATATTTTGAACAGGACTGGACCCAGAGAGCATTTCTCTCAAACCACCTGTAATTGAAAGTTCAGAAAACAAATGAAGGAAAAGAACACACTAATTTGCAATGTCATGGTAAACAATATCAGTATTAAAATTTTTTTAAAATAAAACCCCAACTACTACACAACCTTTGTGGATTAAGCTTGAGTTGCAGGGAAGGAAGGAGTGCAAGCCCTAACTTGCACCTCTGATGAAAAAGAAGCCAAACACGATGCCCAGTGCCAACAGGATCACCCAAAGAAACTCTTCTGAGTGTTTTGTGTGAGGATTTGTAGGGTTTTTTGCTCATGGCTCCCACCAGACAAGGCTGTGGGAGAAACAAAAGACACTTGCCATTATACACAGCCCATCCACTGGGCACAGATCACTGACCATGTCAGCAATGTACTCCGAAACCAAGGCATCTTCTTCACCTGAAACCCAGGGCATTTCACCTAATGCCAGATGAAACCCTTTTATTATTCTTGTGTTTCAAATGATTTCATAAAATTTCCTCTAATTATTCAAATTTCAAGGGTGGGGGGGAAATCTTGCTTTCCATAATAAGGTATATGCCCATTCATGTATTTTAATAGGACAATCAAAATATTAAGACCAAAATTCCAACAATTTACACTTTCATCTGTGTAAGTGCACTTGTATGCTCATTACCTGTCTTACTTATAAGTTCCTGCTTTTATTATGTTTTTCTTCTTCCCTACAGCAGATAAACCAAATATTTCCTAGAGATTAAAGAGAGGTATAGATCATGTACCACACGTGGTACAGTGAGGACCAAAATTCAAACATGAATGTCTGGATCGATATTTTGACTTCCCTGTTAATCTCACTTAATTAGTGTGCAACAAGCAGCATGTCTTATACTACAGGGATTTAAAACAGTAGATATTCATCTTGTGTCTCAAGTTGATTTACGTATAAGTAATATTTTATTTACTTACAAAATGAGTATTTTACTCTCTTTAACACTGGAGGGGGTGATGCAGTTTTTAATTAATTTACTGTTTTGGCTTTTTTTAATGTCAAGAAAACAAATGGAGCAATATAAAAATAACAGCAAAACAGCTAACATGGGGGTCTATAATGTAACTATAAAAGGAGCACTTCCAAAGCTCTTGCAAAGTTCCAGCCACATGATTCTCATTAACTGTAATGAGCACTGGACACATAAATTCACACATGTTGCTTTGAAGATTTATACTAAATTGGCCTCATCTTTGGTAGCGCTAAAGGAATACTGATGCTATACAATATAAAAGAGAAAACTTTCAATTTGCCCCCTGCAATTTTCTTCATTATCCACAGAATTCTCCAGTAGCCAGTCATACTACAGATTCATAATCTTTCCAATTTTATAGACAGTTAAAAATATTAACTCTAGCGCAATAGCCAATCTCTGCAGAATATACTGCTAAAATGCTCCTTTGTTTAAAACACAGGCCCAGCTAGTTGTGCTCTGAAGCACATCAAAGGCCTGAACAAGTGGAACAGCACAGGGTGAAAGCTGCTGCTGTAGAAGCCAATCCATATTACCTTGCCAAATCTTTAATTGCTATGCATGTACATTTGGCTTGATCTCGTGCTGCTTTGAAGTAAAGATATTAGCTTCAATTAATCCCAAAATGACCTCAAGTTATGGGCTTTGGGAAAAAAAAAAATCAAAACCAGGAAATGGTGCAGGACCAATGTGAGCTGCTTGCCCTTTTATTTCGTTCTTTTTCCCCCTTTCTCTTCTTGCCTGTTTAAGGACAGGATTTAGTATTCATGGACGATGCTAAATAGACCCTGCAAATAAAGTGTCTTCTCCACTCACCAAGAAAGAAGAGCCTTGAGCTGTGCGAGCAGGAAACTCCCCACCAGTATTCTCCAGGCTTGCACTGGTCTCTGCCATAAGAGCTGCTGGCCTGTAGCTTGAAACGTGGCAAGTGTATCACAAACAACTTTAAGCTGATACAAACAATCCAATGTAAACAACTGTAAATCATGAAGATTAAATCCAAGAACCCATGGATCCAAAACTGTTGATTCAACTAAAGGACTTTCTGAATGAAGAAGGATTTACTGGTGTTACACAAGTGATCCAACTACCACAAGCAAGCAAAGGGCTGTACTGTTACGAGTGTTGACAAAAGCCCATTTCACCATCTTCCTACCTAACATTTTCATCCCAATGAGCTCAATGTTTCTGAAATTATTCATTTCAGGGTTTTATGGAGAGAACATATCAATACTGTTAGTACCTAGATAGTCATATTAAAAAAATCTGTATACTACTTTGCCTAACACTGGGGAAAACCTCCCAATCCACCAGAAATTTTAAGGGCTCAAACAACATTCTTGTACCAAATTGAGTCAGAAATCAAAACTGCAAGCATGTGTTCTCTGACATCATGCAGATGTTACATCTTTCAAAAGATAAATTAAAAACAAACAAACAAACAAAAAAAAAAAAAACAACAACCCAAAGCACTAGAAAGAAACAATTCTTGAACACCTTTTGCTTCTGCTATCATCATATACACAGCTCAAACTACTGGTTCTGCCTGAGTTTAAAATCTCCTGCACTGGAGAGTGCCGTCAGGGAACAGCAGGTGCTCTTCTTCTTCAGGATGGCACCTTCACACACACACACGAAAAAAGGTATTTTAAAACAAGTAGTAAAACTGAACATGTCTGACACTTCCCCTCACTATATTCTGTATAAAGCAACGTGAAAGGCGCACTCCTTATGACTGCAAATAATGCTGTCCTTGCGCGCTACAGCTACGGCAGGCAGGAGCAAGAATAATTGCCTACTTAAGCTTTCCATTGGTTTTCCTGTATGCATTCTCCTTAGTTGGAAATTTTTTTTGTTCTCTAATGCAATAACATTTTTGTGCTAGTCCTTCTGACACATCAGATGTAAACATTACTGAACCAGACTCACATTTCATAGTTTCCTCCAAATCAAAAGACTGCTGAACTACTTAGACTTATCTCTGTGTCAGCACATTGCCTCCAGGGCAACATTGTCTTTTTCCCTTGTCAGTTAATTTGTTCATTGCAACACAAGTTTATTGAAAGCACTCTGAGTCTTAATTAGTGCTCTTTAGTTGCTCTTTCCCATAGCTGCTGTGTCTCAGAATCAAATGCTGTGGAGAAGAATTAAGAAGAAATTTCATTATAGCCATGGCTTAAACATGAAATATTATAAGTACCTGTAGCAACATACTTGCAACTAACTTTAAGCCCTGAAATGAAAATATTTACACCTGGGAAAAAAACCCAAACATCCTTGCATGTGTACATGCGTAGACATACCCATTCTCAAAAGTCTCCACAAGGCCAGGCACATTTCAATTTATTAACACAGAAGGAGGAAGAGTCTTATCTTGGGTCAGTGAAATCTGTCAACCATTAAAACAGATAACTATGTCTTACAGTTTCCTAAACAACGTACATGATGTTGAAAGCACATGCCTACATTGTCATTGACTCTCCTACCAGAAACTGTTCCAAAATTTCTAAACTGCCCTAAATGCTAGAAACCATTTCCTAAAAGAAGCCTAAATCTATGTTTGTCAATTTATGTGCCCTTAGTCTTGTACCACTCTTGTCTATGACATTTAAGAATTTTCCCCCTTCTTCAGCTTTCTCTCCTGACATATTAGAGACAATGATCCTGTCTCAATCCTCATTCTGCAAGGCAGAACAAGCCCAGTGCTCTAGCTTCATCTCAGAAGTCAAGCTCCCTGATCCTCCTGGTAGTATTCTCTGTAGCTGTTCCTGGATTAATTCAGTTTTCTGGAATACAGGTGGCCAGACTTGAGCACAGTATTCCAGACATGGTCTTATTGTGCCTCATACAACAGCAGCATAAACACCATGGCGGTACTATCAATGATTTGCTGGATGTACTGTAGAATAGCTCTGGTCTTCCTCTTCAGATACTTCTAAATTACAAGACCCACCTTATAAATTAATACTTTATTACTAGCCCATACTCATTCACTTGAATTTTATATTAATAAATTCCATAGTCTATTATTTCAGTCCCTAAGACCACCCTCCGCTTCCAGTCTGATGTTCTGTTCTTTTGCCCTATTTGACAAAGCTCCCCAACATTGCATTGTCAGTTAACAGTAACTTCTAATTCATTCCTATTGTAATTACAGTTATTCACACATTGTTTTGGGGGGCATTCCAGCTTAATCTCCCCCCAGCCCGATATCTCCCTCAACATCACAAAATGGGGTTGTTTTCTAGCTGGTTCCTCATACCAATTTCCAGCTTAACTAATAATTTCCCACACGGCTCTGTAGCTAATGCCTTACTGAAATCCAAACAGATTAGATCTTAGAGACTCCAAAATCCCTTCATGGCTTTGAAAACGACACCAGCAAGACCTTATGGTTAATGCTATTTTGTTTATTTTAATTATGTTCTTTGTTGTGTACTAGAAGAGAGCAGTCTTTCATGTTTCTTTGCTCTTGTGGTATGACTGAGAGCTCTCTCCTTAATGAAATCTTCAGTCTGCAGGTGAGGGAGCCTGATCATAAGCTGGAGATAAATCAAGCACTTTTTCCACTATAGAAAATGTTCTACTTTCTGAGCCGTGCTGCTCTTGGTCAAAAGCTCCAAAGTTGCAATGACTGCCAATGAAAGGTTTTAGAGGAACAGGACAATTTTTAATCCCAACGAAATACAACAGATGGATACAGTGGGAGCAACTGCTATCCACTCTCTCAAGTCCTGGCAAGCTGCAATACCCCTTGGAGCTGCAGGCAAAAAGCCTCTCCTGGATTAGGGTAATTGACGTGATCCCAGAGTGCTTGAAAATTTGACCTTGACCATTCCCATCTCCTTCCTCCTACTCACATACACTGAATTCCTAAATATCTGCATTCATGGAAGAGAAATACCCAATTATTTGGGCTTGCATGAAACGCTGGTCTAACTTGCCTGCCTTAAGACAGCCAAACAACAATGGAAGAGCACAGACTTTGCATTGTGGGCTGGTCAAGCATACTGTAGATTTACAGTAGTATGTGGACTTTTTTGTGATGTCCCACACACTAGTCTGTATCACACGAAGCAGCAATGGTGGCAATAACTCTGTTATTTCTCCTTCCAAACTTTGTCATCATGCTTGTAGGCAACAGCGTCTTGAAGCCCAAAACATGGCTAAGGATCCCACTATGCTAAACTTATGCAACAAAGAACAAGAAGATAAACAAGTATAATTTCAAGCAATTTTGAAAGAAATTTAAAAGAAATATTAATTAGTCCAATAAAAATAGATAACCCTTGAAAAAATGCTTTCAAATGGTTCTACATTTCAATGCTTTAAAACAATCATGAAAAAAATGGATAAAGGAGCTGATGTGAGAGCTCCTCTGACTAGATCTTCTTTAACAGCAGAAGAAACTTCAGTCTGAGAAGAGTGAGGGCCAGCTTTACACTCTCCTTAGGTTTACTTTAGTAACGAAGTTATAGACACAGG
>VZTV01007206.1:0-19005 GCA_013400875.1 Anhinga rufa
GGGGCTAAACCACGACACCTATGCAGGCTGGCATTGCTTCTCTATTTAATAGAATCAGAAATTTTTACTTTTGTATACAGGTGAAGTTCTGTTTTAAGTGCATAGTAAAGTAAAATCAACATAATAGTCAAAACACTGATCTGATTTTTTTTAGAACATGTGTTAGAGTATTTGTGGCCTCAAGGAATGAATTAAGCTGCTCTATTTTGTATATTCAAGTAATAAGTGTTTACTAATCTAATATAGTACACAAAGCAAATATTACTTCCTTTCCTCTTTTTTTTCTTATGACAGGAGATTGTGCATATTAACTGTGACCCTAGTTTAAGTGATATGCTACCATCTGAGAGAGGTAATCCTGGAATAACACAGGGGCCTTACTTGAAACTTTCACCTTTCTACCAAAAAAGTGTGACAATACTACTTTTTCATCACGGACAAGGAGAGATTTTAAATGAGCTTGCGTTGGGAGCTTCAAAGTCTTCTAATATGCACAGCTTAGGGTCGTGGAGTTTCTTTCATGTGGTTTCTCAGGTGGCTTTGCATTTTTATATTTCAGAATGTCAGAGCAACTAGGCTATGCTCACACTGCATGCTCCAGCTGTCAAACTAATGTCAAGTCCTAATTATGAGAGCTTTGAGTTGATCCCATGTGAATGGATTTTCAAACCAGAACTGAGGTAATGGGGTACTGAAGTTCAGCAAGTCATTTTCTGATGGTCAGGAAAGAGCAACACAAATGGTCATTGCTGGAATATAATCTAAATATATAGTCTTTTCCTCTTATCAAGCATTCAGTGTCTGTGCTGTGTACTCTAGAGCATAACACTTAATTCAAAAATTCAAAAAATGCTATTTGCATAATTTAGTCTCTTCTGCATAACTTCCTGTATGATTTATGTTTACATTTTAGAAAAAAGATTTCTTGTACATATATATGAAAATATTATAATGTTAAAGCAGTTTAGAATAATTTTACTAGTATATTAGTAAATGCTTCCTGTAGCAATCCTGTAGTTTCTGTATCTGTAGACAAACACACGTTTTTCTGCATTACATAGTCATAAAGGAATGCAGAATATGCCCACTCCTTGTACCTTAGTTCAGGCTACCAAAAGGAGCAGGATAAGCCTCTTCATACACTTCTTAAGTAAACTGAAAACAATCTTTGGAGGTGTCTGCCTCTCTTTTCTGACTTGAAGACAGTATTTTAGACATGTCAAGTCCTTAAAATTAAGTGGGAANAAATGCTTCCTGTAGCAATCCTGTAGTTTCTGTATCTGTAGACAAACACACGTTTTTCTGCATTACATAGTCATAAAGGAATGCAGAATATGCCCACTCCTTGTACCTTAGTTCAGGCTACCAAAAGGAGCAGGATAAGCCTCTTCATACACTTCTTAAGTAAACTGAAAACAATCTTTGGAGGTGTCTGCCTCTCTTTTCTGACTTGAAGACAGTATTTTAGACATGTCAAGTCCTTAAAATTAAGTGGGAAGAATTTGGGCCTGTACCATGGGCTTTGCAGTCACAATTTTATTGATGTAAATGACGGAGGATGATGAATTTTCGATGTCACATTACCCAGCAGCCACACAGACCTGTGGGTGCTTTTTTGTGGTGTGAGCCTTGCCTCCTGGAACTGCACCTATTGAGGAGGATGCTCCCTGAAAACAGGCAAGTGGACTGGGTGCTGTACATTGGCAGTCTCCTGAATTGGCACAGAAAGGAGTGGGATATCATCCTAATGTAGTTAAGGCAAGAAAACTACTGCTTGGAAATGAGCACTCATGGGAATCAAAGTTTTAGTAACTCAGGAACCAATAGTGCTGCTTTAAGCTTTTATACACATCTCAAGAGTGCAGAGAAGGCTGCTGTCATTCTCCTTTTACAAAGCCAGAGGTGCAGACAGCAGTGAGCTCTCCAAATTGCCTGGCCAGATGCACAAAATTGGCAGAGACAGGAAGACTCTGACTGGGTCACTCTTGCATGTTATGCTTGGGATGCTCCTTCCTCAGCCACGGTGCCTCTGCACAGAAAAAGAGGGTTATACACTATGGTACCTGTGATCACCTATGCCAAAGACAGTTGCATAGACTGTCTTCTGCAGATCTGCTGACTTGTTGTATCTGCCTCTGTGAGATCACAGAGCAGTAGAAAGGTCTGTGTCCTGGGCTGCACACTCGGAGGAACCCAGCTACATTTTTCTACAGCAGGGATGAGCCACAGCATTGCTTCTGCCATGTGGCCAGTGGCCCTCTCTCTCCTTGTGTGACCTACTATGTAAGGTCTCACAAATTGGTCCAAAAAAAAAAATGAGTCACCTGTGCATATTGACAGCACAAATACAGATGGCAACTGAGAATATACAAGAAATCTGTTTGTTGGGTGTTTAGATTAACAGTACCAAAATAGCTTTGTTTCTAATACATATTTTTAAAAGTCTGAAACTTTGAAAAGCTACAAAATACCATATCTTCAATGCAGACAAACTTTAGTAACAATGTATCCTATGAAAAACCAAGCAAAGAGGGAAGGATTTTGTTTGTTTAGCCAGAAAAGTAGTTACTCCCCCAATCATCCCATCCCCAACAATTTGAGGACTGAGGAGTTTTTTTCCTTGCTGTGTTACCTTTTTTACTTGTCTGGATTTTGCCTGTCAGATTGTAACGTTAGGAACTATGTACCACTTGATAACTCGACATGATGAACTTAAAGTTCAATACAGGGCTGTTCAGTTGTTTCTTCCATACTTGTGAATATAAGGCAGGACTTCAGGGGAAAGAACCAGTGTCCTTTGAATTATCTTGGCAGCGGGAGGCTGATACCAGTGACAGCTTCAAAAGCCCCCTGCTAAGAAGCTCAAGACCCTAACTGCCACTCAGAAATATTTTGTGGTCTTTGCCGCCTCACATTCCTTTAATCTTTATTTTTATGATAAAGAATGAATGTCCTTCAATCTATGAGTTACATCTCAGAGGACATCCAGGTGTATACAAAAGAAATAATCAAACAACACTCCCAAACTCCAACCTTCAAACTCCAAATTCTTTTAAGATAGGAAGATTTTTTTTTCTAATAAAGTACACATTCAGAATAGTAGGGAAATAGGGTTTATAATTCTATCTACTTGATGCATTACAACAATTGATGTAATACAATAAAGAATACATTCTAAACTATTCTGGTCTTTTTTCTTCTTTAAACTGTTGGCAAAACATCTATGTATTTCTGCTTATCAATATGTAGAAAGTGAAGTCTTATACTTTTAACGGGAGATTCTACTCATACAGAATTGTGCCAAATGGTCATTCTACTCCTTAATGTGCAAAGGGCAGACACTCAGTGAGGCTGAAAACAATAAAATGACTAAGCAGAAATGATGGCAAAATATTGTATAGCTGCCAACAATCCTTTGTTTCATGGGAAGTTCATACATTTTATGCTGTCATGGTAGTCATCTGAGTCAGGAGCTGAACCAGAAACGTACAGATCATAAAATTCAAGAATAGCAATTCAAACCAAAAAAGCAAAGCAAGAAAGAAACTAGCACAAAACAATCCAACAAGCTTTTCCTATCTTGATATGAAGGGCTACATATAGATAAGTTGGAACTATCAAAGACTTAGCTTTGGTAGAGATACTATGTACTAAACAATCTATTAGATACACTTCTTTGATATTACCATCTAAGGTATAATCATTACACCTTGCTAAATCATTCTAAAGGTTTCAGTTAAGGTCAAGAATGTCTGGAAATGGCTTTCAGATTCTGAAATATTTCATTACAACATATCAACAATTCTGTAGCAAAACTGGTGGATTTTTTTTTTTAAGTAATTTATATTTCAGGATGAACAGTTGCTTTGTAGATGACATTACCTTTTCAGTGAAGTGAAATATAGCTATTGTGTCAGGTTTTCTGAAGACTCAGGAAAATTATATAAATATGGACTTATCCTTTGCACTTTCTGTTTTTGCTTTTTTTTTCTCACCCGTTCATTTTTTCCTTTTTTTTTTTTTCTTTCTGTCCTCTTTCTTTCTTTCTTTGAAAGCTTGGATTCTCATGTAATACTACTTCTGGTCAAGGATAGTGTTGAAAGAGTTCTTTTGCTCATACGTGCAATTGAAGGGTACCTTATTTTTCTTTGTGTATGATTAGGAAAATATAAACTGCTGGAAAAGTGATTTTTTTCTGGTTGTTTACTCATTATACTTTGCCAGCCATAATGTCCATGCTGCTTTAGCAAAACAACAGTAACATGTATTGCAAGCCTTCAAAGCAAGGTTCCCACTGTCTTTGTAACAAGGGATTTCTTAACCTATTGCTTGGGAAAGATATGTCTGGTGTACCTTACCACACAGTATCACTTCTGATGGCAGCTGGTTGGATCACTATACATTGTTTCCATCCTTTGTGTGGAGGCCAGATACCTAAATTAATTTAAACACAGAATAAAAATATTCTCAGTTCTGATACTTACCGATTATCTACTGTCTGTATAGCACCATGCCCTAATTTTGGTAGTGAACACTGGTGAAGAAGAAACATCCTAGAATAAGTGTTAGCTGTAATAGCAGCTTTTTATTAGACATTTTAAGATATCTGAAATGTGAGTTACATTTTACTTCCAATTATTGACCAGTTTTGTTCAGCCTGCATTCTGTTCTCAGCCCTGGTAGGTAATATAACCTTGGCCTTCCATGGAACAGAGTTAAAAGCAATAGTTTGAAAGGAAAAATGTATATTTGTACAGTCTCTTTCCACTACATTGCTTATCAATTATTCAATTTCAGTGCCAAGGTAATGCAGATTCTAATTAAATTATTTGTTCTCAGTCATTGGTGGTAGATGTTAACCTTGCCAAGCAAAAAATTTTTGCCATTGTGTTCTCATCTGTATCCAGTATTCCTGATAGCAAGCAAGAATAAGGTATATAGTGGGATAACTGTTAAACAAACAGTTAAAGCACAGTTTGTGTCCTAGAGCGGTCGTGATTTAGATATAGGAAAACAATAAATATTAAAGATGGAAAAATGGAGATTTGTCCTGCAAGTGCCTTGCACAATTAATATAGCTTTGCATAGGAAGAAGGGATCCAATTAATGGATTAGTGGTTTGAATATATCTTGGTGAAGGTAAATGATCAGGACACCTTTAAAAATAATATTTTTGGAATTCATTTGAAGAAGCTTCTCAGTCATGAGAAGAGTCAAGAAGCAATGGAAATATGAGAAGTTTGAGACATGAGTCTCAAACTCTCATGCTTGGCCTGCCATCCCCCTCTGCATCCTCCAACACAGAAGGAAGAATGCAGCATCAAGAACTGGCTTTTAAAAGAGCCTTAAAGTGCAGCAATCCTAGTGCAATAACACTATTTCAAGGCAAAGAAATAGAAAAGAAGAAACTAGTAATTGTATTTATATTTTAAAATATTTGAAGTCTAAAAAGTTAGCAAGCTCTATGGAGAATAACAAGTATAACAACTATCAAAACTGCATATTAGACAGAAATATGGTCCCAAGGTGTAATGAGAATCAAAAGGCTGAAGTCTTGAAAATGCTGCGTTGCTTATTTTCAGGGTCAGGCCTAAGGTATCTGGCAGTATATATATAGAGAGATATATATTTATATGTATATTTACATATATATAGCAGTTGTTCCGGCAGGAAACTGGCTCCTGGATTAGGTTACAGAAGGTACCATGTACCATCAAGCTGTGCATGGTGAAGCTGGTTCTTTTTGATACAGTGCCAGACTGTGATGTCCTTATTTTCATAAGACTAGAAATGGAATATTGTTATAGTGTACAAATCAGCAGAATTGTATTACTGAGGCTGAGCAATGGTAAATAAACTTGTTCAAAAACTATTTGAAATTTCCTTCCAGTGGCTATTTTAAGTAGGAGGATTTCTGTTAATAAGTGCCAACATGCCCTAATAGAAAACAGTTATGCTTTATAAAGGCAGATTAGTGATGAAAATTATTAATTTGCCTTTAATGACTATTTCAGACAGGAACTGGTTGTGGTGTAGATGCGCTCCCATTTCTATCTTATTTTAAAATTTATCTTGCTGTGCTCTTTGTTGAAGACTAAGCTGTTCTTGGTTTTTGCTGTTCTTTTATTTTTTAGATAACAGGTGACTGCCTCTCTTCAGCGTTTTCCTTTTGTGTTCTGATTTCATACAATAGGGATTTATTTTTAATGTTAGAAATTACATTCTAATTTTAAATATTGTTTTTAGTCACAGCTTTCTGTACTAGCAGATGTAATTATTAGAGGAGAAAAATAATTGTAGTATGTTTTATTCTTTATAATCTCTGATTCAAAATATATTTTGGAGTCCTGGGCAAAAATTTTGAAATACAAGGGAAGCACAAACTGTAAAATCATACTGTTGCTGTTTTTTTCTTTTTGAACACTTCTGCAAAATACACATGATACTATGGAAAATGTCTTCTATTTCTTTTATTTCATTTATTTTGTCTGCGTTGGTCAGGAGTTGCACAGCTGAGAGTAAAGTTAGTGTCTTCTCAGTCCTCAGCACTGCATGGTTGCTCAGAGGCCAGAAGCACCCAGGTACCAACTCTGACCTGCACAGTACAAATACTGTCTTTCAGTCATTTGAATCAGGGCTATCAATTCCCTCTTTGTTCATATTCTATTGTTAAAGTATGATCTTTTGTGCCAATGTAAGAAAGAGACAAGAAACGCACTAAAATCTAGTTCAGAAATACTGTTCACAAAGTGGTATTATTCCTGAAAAGGAAAATTTATTTTTCTTATTGAGTGTGAATATTCCATGAGCCTTCACTCAAAACTGTTTATTTAAGTATGACAGGTTTCTGCTTCTGTTTGGCCTGGAGTTCCTTGCAAAGGGGGTTTCTACTCCCCGCAGCTGTGCCCGCCCGTGGCTGAGGGGTTCAGCTGTGTCCTGCGGTGGGGCCCTTGGAACCAGCTGGAACTGTGTTGGAACATGCCCATGTGGCTGCTCTGAATTATCCACGGTAACGTGTCTTGCTGTTTAGTGTTTAATATTAATTTTGTACACCCACTACTTTTCACAGCTGTTTCGCTGGAACATCATGCGACTCTCCATCTTTGAAGCTGACTGGAGAGATAACTGAAATCCAGGTATTTTAACTCGTTCATCCACTTGGATTTTATTTTTTTTTAACTTCTCTTTGAAAATGTCTGTTAATGAGCATATTCTTCTTCTCAGGGCTGACCTTCCTTCCTGGTACCTTCCCATTAGTACTTCATGCTTTCTTCCCAGGGGTCACCAGCTTTTTCTCATTTACTTCCTGAAGGGAGTCAAAATGGCTTTTAATCATCTCTGAAATGGTTTCCAAAGCCAGCTCTCTCCATGGACCTGCAGGGAAAGACATCAGGCAAAGCTGTCACGTCCCAGGAGTTTCTTCTTGTGGAAATGTTCATTAACAGCAGCAGCACAGGGGAAAGCTGACACTGTGTTAATTTTTCTCTAACCTATCAAGGACAAACAAGATTATCAAATAAGTAACCATAATGCAAAACAAACAAAAACTGAATGACATATTAGTTGTCTCTCCCAAACATGCCTCCCTGCCTTGGTTTTTTATTCATACTGTAGTGTTACAAACCAGGGCACCAGTACACTCTGTAAAACGGAAAAGTCCCTGCTCCCAACCATGTTCTCAAACCTGCAGAGTTCCCAAAGTCTGCAGAATTCAGAAGCCAAACAAATGGAAATGATGATTCTTCATGTGTTTTTTGTTTTTCAGTTAATTTTTAAAGAGCATGGCAATGCATCATTACATTGAAACAAAACTCTAGGCCTGTCTGACCCTTACTAACTCCTAAGCAAATGCCTAAATGGTATTCTGAAATCAAGACAGCTTGGATACAGTGGACTGAATGTAAAACTGATGGAAGCAAAAGCAGTTCTTATTAAATTTCTCAGGAACAAATTAATACCTCACTTAAGCAGCACTTATGACATGTGGTCTAAGAAAGCCTAAAATGCAAGCCAGAGTAATTTTCACTACTCAGAAGGTACACAAAAAAACCCCATTGTTTTAGCTTGATGTTTACAATCAAACAAAGAAAATTCTTTTTGCTCATGATGCTGTGATAATTTACACTAGAAGGGGCTAGAAAGAAGTAATTAACCAACTATAGTTCCAACAAAAACAGATCAAAATCAATTATCTTTTACTTTTCTGAAATTCTGAAGGCAAACAAACCCCTCAGTGAAAGTCATTAACTAGGCACACTTGCTATAAGTGCTAAAGTAGCTTTGAGAAACAGTAGCCTCTGCTGCATAAACAAAGAGAATATTTTATTTATTTCAATTTATTAAGTTAATTAAAATAGATTAATAGGTCATTCACGGTTGAAAGGAAGTAGGAAAGCTTTTTTTTCCTTTTTATTTTCAATCTCTATGCAGAAGTGAGGTAAACTCTACCAGTCTAAAAATCTTATAGGTACTTCCAACTAGGAACTATCGATTTAATCCACTCACTAAAAAGACTACCTTTCTTAATGTCAGTTTAAATTAATTTCAAAATATTTTGTGATAAATGTAGGTTTGCTACTTATTGGGAACATTTAAGGTCTTTTTTTTTTTCTTTTTTATGTTTTAATATCATCAGTGAGCCTTTAGACTAACAGACAGAGTAAAAGTTAGGTTGCTGCCCGATAGTTCGTATTTTGCGGTTTTGTTCAACTATGTTTTCTATAGTTTCATCTACAAATTAAAATTACTTAAATAAACTCTTTCACTACCTTTCTCTGAGGTTCTTACTGCTCATTTCCACTTCTGTGCTATATAGAACTTTGTGCTATCTGGGAAATGAACAAAGCTGTGGAATGATTTGGATTAAAATAGACTTTTAAATATCTGTACATATATAAATCTACACACACATGGAGTGATTACACATACATATGTATATATTTATGGATTTATCTAGATCAAGGTAAATTCACTCTTTGTCCATAGAATTATAGTTAAAATCTCCAGATAAATGGCTGAAACTATGTGAAGATAGGAGGAAGACTGGATTACTTCTTTTTGTGCCAACACCATCTTTCCTCACATAAAAATTATGTTAAATCATAACCTTAAGCTGTCTCTTCACTGCAAAGAGATGTGTGCTGTTGTATTAAGGTAAAAAATAGAGATCAGAGATCACAAATCTACTATAAATCTATTATATAGAAAGCTAAATATAGTTCTTGCTTCTGTATGACTAGTCAATGCCATGAAGATGCACCCTCATTTGGAGCTTACCTGGAGTTGCTAATATAAGCAGAAACTAGTGCTTCCGTTCCACTAAAATGCTTACTTAGAAGAACTTACACTTTGAGTTTAGTAATTAAGTTTAATTACTTTAACTTAATGAGATAATTCAGCTGATTTTACTTAAGAAAGCTGATCTGAAACTTTCTAGCTTTAGTTTTAAAAAAAAAAAGAAAAAATAATAAAAAAATTCCACTTCACTGTTTTCCAGACAATATTATGAAATTGTCAAAGTATACTCTTTCTGTTTAAATAAACTACTTAGTTTTAGATGTTATGGTCAGGAGAAAAAAAAAAAAAAAAAAAGAGAGAAAACCTGAACTAGAAGTGCAATATGAAGATACTGACCTGAGCTGAATTTTGAGAAGTAAAGTAGGAGAGTTTTCAGTTGACTAAAAATTTCAAGATGTTACTTTTTGTTATCAAATTGAATAAGAATGTTTTTGAATAGTTCACATTCATGTACTATGGGAAGAAGCTATTTATGATTCTCTGCATATTTGTAAGAAAGAATGTATATGTGCATCATATTACTTAAGAAACATTTATCAGACACTCAGCTAAAATATTTAGATGTTGTCCCTTACAGAAGTAGTTTGAAAACAGAATACTTTTATTGCCTCTATAGAAACCAGAATCAGCAATAATGTTTTGCACTGCATATTTCAAAGCAGCAGATATCTGTGAGGTGGATAATGAAGTGTGCCCATGTTTCACATACTAGAGAATATGTAAGCAGGAAGCTCAGCTGCCTATGGCATTTTTTAGAGCATGGTTCCACAAGTATTTTTTTTAGCAGTAAAGCAGATTTGTGTAGTTACCACATACTCTGTTTGCTCCCAAAAGAAGGAGGACAAGGAGCCAACAGGCTTCTTATTTCCCCAACAAAAAGGACAGAGAACTCCTTGAGCAAGTCCAGCGGAGAGACACAAAGATGATCAAGGGGCTGGAGCATCTCCCTTATGAGGAAAGGCTGAGAGACCTGGGTTTGTTCAGCCTGGAGAAGAGAAGACTGAGGGGGGATCTCATCAGTAAATATCTGAAGGGCGGGTGTCAAGAGGATGGGACTGGACTCTTCAGTGGTGTCCAACGACAGGACAAGGGGCAATGGGCACACGTTGGAACACAGGAAGTTCCACCTAAACATGAGAAAAACCTTCTTTCCTGTGAGAGTGCCAGAGCAGTGGCACAGGCTGCCTAGAGAGGTTGTGGAGTCTCCTTCCCTGGAGACATTCAAAACCCACCTGGACGCGGTCCTGTGCCCCTTGCTCTAGGTGTGCCTGCTCATGCAGGGGGGTTGGACAACATGATGTCCAGAGGTCCCTTCCAACCCCTACCATTCTGTGATTCTGTGATTCTGTGATTCCCGTATCTACCACCACATGTCTCTTTCAGAGCAGACACCACCATGAAGTTATCTTTTAAATGAACTGTCAATGTCTGAATTTAAAAGAATACTACAAGAACTTACAAATTATTCCAATATATTCTTTCTAATTTCACTAAATCTTTTCTTAAGTTCCTTTAGCATTTTAAAAATACAGTTGGAAAATAAAATCCTGTATGTACACAGATACACTGATCTCCATCTTTCTTAAGTTTCTTATCGAGTCCTGAGCTGCTCAAAGTGATTCAGAAAAGATGCCCCAAGGGCCTATCAGCTCTAAGAGTATAATTGTTGGTAATTGTGTGTTATACAATTGCATCACTAGGGTTACATGTACCTGCACCATCTTTGATGTCTTTGGCTACAGCTGGCAGTTTATTTGAAGGTCACTTCACAGCCCTGATTCACTGTTTCTGTGGGTATGGGATTGTGGCAATTTGTGATTTGTCTCATTCACTGTGGTAAAGCTAAAAAATGTATGACTTGAAGTGTTATAAAATTATTACATTGCTCTTCCAACATTCAGAAATAAGGGATTTAATATTTCAAACAGCTGTAACCCTTATGATCTTTATAATATTTAAAACAAACCAATGAGATTAGGTTGTGGAGACCAAGAAGCAAAATTTCATGCAGGGAATTATATCACTGACAGTAGCTGAGCAGCTAAAACTTCTATATAATGCATATTGCACTAACAGTTCAAAGCACTTGGATTAATTTCTTCTTACATTGAACTGCAATTATAAATGGTACTTCAGAATATTTTTAGAAAGCTTTCTAGAAATCACTGGTTTTGCACACCTCCAAATTTATGGACATAAAATTACTGAAGCTATTAATTAAAGAATCATACTAAGGAAAATAAGAACTTATGAGCTCTGATTCCTCAAAGCACTGAGGTATGCAGTTAACTTCAAATGAAATGGATGAAAATTTAGTATTTATGTAAGAACTGAAGGGTCTTCAGACAAAGACATTAACTGAGTGCCAGTGTAGACACCCACACACTGTTGATGGAATAAGTCCAAGTGCTTTGCTCAGCTGGCACCTGACAGAGTGGACCCCCTTGTGAGGAGGGCAGGATGATTAATTCTAAATCTATATCGGTGTTTTCAAAGTTAGGGGTATCAGACAGAAAGTTTTTTTTTTGCCTAAGTTGTTTCACTGGAAATGGAACAACCTTCCCCACCTCAGAATCAAAGAATTTTCTTCTCCTCACCCATTCATTTTGCTAGATTTTACTATGGAGTTTTTTGAGATGTATAGTAAGAACATATGGAAATGCACAGGATTTCAGGGGGCACGTTGCATGTTCTGTTTTTACTGTTGTATGACAAATCTACAGAGAAAGTAACATGGACTGAGTTGCTATGAACCATTATCATTTCCATGATGCTGGAAAAGAAGAAGAGGAGGAAGAATATCTATGGCAACTGAAGTTTAATAGAAAGACTTTCACGTTCCTAGTGTTAGCTCTGCTCTGTACCCTATGCCAACAATTTCACCAGTTTGGGAATAGGAATTTTCTCATCTTGCCATAACTGGAATAAGCCAAGACATTCAGTCCTCAAAGAACATTTTCATTAAATTATTTAAGGACAATTTTACAGTTTATTTTCATTCTTCTCTTTCTCCCCTCGACCCCCTCCCACCGCCCCACAGTATTTAATTTGGAGGAAAGGAGAAAAAAAAAATACAGTCTTGGCTCCACATGGTGCAGAGAAGCAGGTAATTACTTGGATCTCTTTAGTCGTGTTTTTGATACTGAGTAGACTGCTACAAGCAGCAAGGACAAACAAGTTGACTGCAATAATAATTTTGGAGGTATACCTGTAGAGTTAGTGATGTCCTATGTCCCTTTATTTTTTTTAATCAAGGAATAACCACTAGTGTTTAGTGGCAGTACAGGCTTTTGAGAAGTTCTTTGTAGCATTTTTGGTTTAGATGACATTAAGTTAGAATACTATAGGTTGGTTGTTATTGTACTTAGTCCTAACTCCACACAATAGCAAATACAGCTTGCTAGTTGTGCTCTGAAAAAGTGTTGGATGGGAAATTTTCAGACAACTTGCTTCCTATTCAGTGATGTTAATTCCCTGAAACTAATTGTTGGTATGAATGGTTAAGTTTTGACAAATCTGTCAAACTGATGTTTTCTCAACAGTCTCAAAATTTTTCATTATTAAATTAAGATCTTAAATGGAACAAAATACATTCTTTCAATTTAAAACTCTCAGACTTAGGTGACTGAGCTTATTGTGGTAAAGAATAGTCAGATCAAATATAAGAAGTAACTATAGTCAGAACAACAAATTCTCTCTTTTCAAGAGAGATGGAGCATTTGCAACAAAACTATTTTTAAGATGTTGCATTTTATTCTTATCTTGTAAAATAATTACTTTTAAATATGATATTTTTAGCATGCATGTAATCTCTTGGCCAAATAATTTTGCCATTACTGGTCCTTGTTATGTATTAATTAGGTCTTTTCCCCATATGAGTTCAGATGAAAGCAGTTCAATGTCCTATCTCTGATACAGGTCTAACAGTCAGATGCAGTACTGATTTTCCATCACCATCTTCTGTGTATGTCTGTATTTAGAGTGGCAGTGCACTTAATGCACAGGTGCAGAAAGAATAAGTCCCATTGAATTGTCCATGTTGGATGTGACATAGTTTGAGATGCTCTTGTCATACTGCAGGAACTGCTAATGATATTTGGTGGGCTGTTAATCTGATATATAAGCAACAAAAATTTTCATCTATCCTTCATATAACAACTTGGAAGAAAGGGATAGGAAATTAAAGTTCAGGCATCTAGCTCAACAGAAACGTAGAGTTCTGAATGAGTTTTGTTAGATTTATATTATATCACTACAACAATTTTCTATTGGATTTTCTTTTAAATGGCAGCTTTGAAATTAAGTTGTACTTTATTGTGATGTACGTAAGTGTGAAGATCCAAGCAAATTTTAAAGTTGTAAGTTAAACCCTGAAATGGTAGCTGAGGAGAAAACTAGAGATCTCACAAATTGAGCTTAAATAACCCAGTGTCAGCATTGTGGAAAAAAAAAAAAACCAAATGCTAATTTTAAATTTGTTCCCCTTCCTCTAGGGAAAAATACAACAAAGACATAGGTGATCACTCACAATGTTTACTCAGTCTTTTTATTATTAACTTAATACTTACTTACAAGTGTGTGTATTTATTGCCTTAGTTTAGCTGACAGCTCCAGTTTTGTAGTGTTTACTTTAACACACACAGCACTTTGCTAAATCTAAAAAAATATATTTTTTGCTCAGATATACTCTGCAGATTGTATGAAAATGACATCTGGTGGAGAATTGTTCTTGAAGATAAGTGCTTCAAATTGTAAGCTAAGGTAGTCATTTAAGATCACAACTGTATATCACAGTATTTCAGTATAAAAGAGTCAGTCAATAGATTCTCAGCAATCAGTAAAGCAAAGATTAAAGCCTTTTGCCATTTAAATCAAAATTCATTTCAGCTTTACAGTTCTTCAGGCTCCTTATGCACAATTCTCCATATATATTTTTAAATCTCTACACAAAAAATTCCATTTCTGTCTGTGTGTATATATATAATTCTAACTTTTTATTCTTCAGGCAAGTTGAATATGAGCCAACAGTGTGCCCTGGCAGGCAAAAGGGCCAGCTGTATCCTGGGGAGGCTGTGACCCCGTGGAGACCCCATGCTGGAGCAGGCTCCTGCAGGACGTGTGGACCCATGGAGAGAGTGGCCTATGCTGGAGCAGGTTTGCTGGCAAGACTTGTGACCCCATGGAAAGGACCCACACTGGAGCAGTCCTTTCCTGAAGAACTGCAGCCTGTGGAAAGGACCCACACTGGAGAAGTTCATGGAAGACTGTCTCCCATGGGTGGGATCCCATGCTGGAGCAGGGGAAGAGTGTGAAGAGGAAGGAACGGTAGAGACAACAGTAGTGAACTGAGCGCAACCCCCATTCCCCGTCCCCCCTGCACTGCTTGGTGTATATTTTATTTTATATAATAATATAAATTTTATTTTGGTGTATATTTTTAATCATATTTAACCATATATATGCTTATTGTCAATTCAAGGTACCTGCAGCTGCTTTAGAAATAAACAAAAGATACAAGTATGCAACAGTTTTGGAAACTTGCTTACTTTTTTAATGTGTTGAAATATAGGCTGTTGTAGATAACTTTAGGACAGTTCCATAGGATAAGACTTCTGATTTTTGAAGAGCAATCACTGAATCTAATCTGTGAAGCCACAGCTGTGAGTTATATGGACAGCTTCTTAAATGAGGAATACCCAAGACACATTACTTCCTGGGAAAAATTTAGAAAGAACCAAATAAAGTTACTTTTTGTTTGGCAGAGTGAAAAAAAATGCAGTTAGCTGGTGTTTGGAAGAACTTCATAATAAGATGGAATGCATTATAAATATAGACAGATACTTCAAATTTCTAGTACAACAAAATATTTTAAGTAAAGAAAAAGAAGAAATTGGTTTATGGTTATTACTTCATCTTATTTTTATTTTCACTATTGGAATTCCTTGCTACATCTATAAATCAGCAACAGTTTTTTCCAAGAGCTGATACTGAACTTGCTTTCCTAATCTATTTACAATAACTGTTTACGTAATACTCATCTATCAAAGTGAATTTATTTATTTTCTTTTTTTGCCTTCCTTCTTTTGTGTAGTTTTTTCTGTACAACGTGTAAAAAAGATTACACAGAAACAACAGATTCAGGAAAGACATTGCACTGTTATTACAGAAAGGCTCAGGACCATTGCTTATTTATATACAAGTAAACTCTGGAAACAGAACAGAACTGGACTATGTAGCACAACTTCCCTCTTGATAGAATATATGGTGTCTCAGCTAGAGGATATAATTTAGCCCAGTAGTAAATCAATAAGATTTTCAAACAGAATACTGTTAAACAAAGCTCTTCCTGAGTATGGCTCTCCCCTAATAATATGGGAAAATAATTTGAATTAATTACTTAGTAATTAATGTACTGTTTAAATAAACAATAAGGGTAATAATCTGCTTATATTCAGTAGCATATTTCGTCTCCTCAATGACCTTCACTAATTTCCCAGGTCATTACTGATTTAAATTTTATTTCAACTAACTCCCACATACATGTATACATTTGACTGTAATTTTTACTGAGAACAGAATGAAAAGTGTTGCCTCAGGGATTTATCTACAAAATTTTTTGTATTAGTAGTACACAGTTTGTTATTAAATAATATTACTGGATCGGTTTTGTCCATCCCAAGAGCTAAGGAATACACACAAATGAAATAGTGAAGTGAAGTGAAGTGAAGTGAATAACAGAGTTAGATGTGCAGTGTTGCACACATTCCATATATATCAATTACATTTTTGCTGATCCCATCTCTGGGACTCCCAGAACTGTCTTCTAATGGTTTTAAGGAATACTACATGGTTTAATCTTCAAATATTTTTATAACAAACTTTATAGCTAAAATACCACTCACTTTTAGCCATAAAGAACATTTCCAGAGAGCAGATGAGAAGATTATTTTGTTACTAAGACTTGGCTTATTTAGGGACAGAGTAGAACCTATGCTACTAAGGCAATCTGGGTAGCTATGATGGTGGTCAGTGACTTCCATAACACCTGGTGGTTAGTGACTTCTTGGACTAATGTCATATGTTGTCATCCCAGCGCAGGGGATATATACTAACAGGGCTGAAACTCACCTTTATTGCACTCTTTAACTTGTCTCTAGATTAATGACACTGATGTAGGCATAGGGGCTAGTCTGGGCCAACCCAGAAAATGAGTCTTCCTAAGCCCTCTTCCTTCTCTCTTTCACAGACACTGACATCGTATTTATTTATTCTTTAATATTATGTTGGCCATGGATGGCTAGACAAGCTTATTCCATTGATGGGCTAAATTATCATGTACTTCTGTGCTCTGGGGGACTGATCCTTGTCCTTCTTAATTCACCAGCTTCTTTTTGTTATTCTTTTACATTGTTAGAGTTTTTTTTCACATGGATCACCTAAACTATCCTGCAGACAAAGTTCAAGCACTGACAATATAAATAAATAAATGGAACATGTGGTGCCATGAAGTTGATACTGTATTGTTTCTGTATTCTCTGACAAAATAATCAGCAAGCCTGAAGGCAACCAACCCTCTTTATCAAATCCTCTTGATCCCTGGGGAGTTACAGGTGCATTGGTAGCACGAAAACAAATTAGAAAGAATTCAGGAAGGAAAATAGAAGTTATTGTTTACATTTAGAAGAAGCAAAAGAATACCCAAACTATCTAGTCAGTAAGAGATGAGAAGGAAACAATCTGAACTTATTTTGTGGACAGAAATACAAAGTTTCGTATTTCATTAAATATGTGAAAGAGAAGCACAGACAGTCTTTGGAATGAAAATAAAGTATAATTTAGAGGAGACCATATTGTAAGAGGTTTGTAGTTTGGCTATGCCTCAAAGTCCCCAAGCACTCCAGGAACCACAGATGCCTATGGTGGACTTTCAGCTCTGTCTGCTCTGGACATTTGTAAATTTCTTTTCTAAATATGGACTGTCTACAATTGCCTCTACAGTGGATTTTGCTTTTCTGATATTACCATTCAGAGAAGACAATTAAGAAGCTATAGCCACTTTAAATATATAGCTGCTAGCTGACTTATCAGTGTTAGCTGAAAAAAGCTTTACGTCTACACTTTAACAACAGCGTGGCTTATTACCTGCTCTAATGTGTTAAGCATTTTCATTCAAGTTAGATACGAATGTTATGGTGGATCCAGCGGTCTCAGTCAGGAGTGAGCTGCATTACACACCATCCACAGGAGGGTTTCAGTTCTGGTTTCAAGAATCTAACCCCTCACTCCTGCAAAGGCCTCTGCAGAGGCCTGGGTGTAGGAGTGATGCATAGCATTGCGATGGATATGAAAAAGACAGGAAAGGATGACTGGAGCAATGATAACACCAGCCAGTTACACAGGCTAAATACTATGTACATTGCTGGTTTCAGATTCACTTAAAAGATTTAAGAAGAGCGCTCCCTCTTCCTCTGATTATCTTTATTTTTATGTTTTAGTGGGGAGTCTGGCTTTACTTCTGTAAATGTTATCATTTTATTTGCTTTGCTTTTTTTCCAAATCCTTTTTTCTGCTTTTTTTCAATTTATATAAATATCCATAAATTTACACTGCTGTTTCATATGATAGACATAGTACAGATACAGTAATGGCCAACAGTACAATGATTTCTCTTGCACAACTCCACGGTCAGGTTTCTCACTTGAATTTTGGTAACTTAAAGGGACTGTAGTGGAGATACAGTCTCCTATTATGTTAAGTAAAAAGACATTTATCTTATCAAAGGAAAATTTAACTTCTCATTCATCTTTGAGGTTGACCATGTCATAAGTTGCTATTTAATAATAGTGCAATAATGATGATCCTTGAGAAGGGAATAAGATGGAGAGAGAAATTGTAGGCATACTGTTATGTCTCGGACAGCATCTAATTCTTTTGAACTATTGCTGCTCCCCTTCCTTACAAGACCATAAATTAATTTTATAGCTTGTAGGTCTATGGTTAAAAGGGTTAAAAACATAACCATGACCACAGATAGAAATAGAGAATTAGAATTAGAAACCTTTTAATGGGAAGAGATTCTAGAAATTCCATAATTTGGTTTGCATGGTAGGAAACCAAAATGCTTTCAAACACCGAGGGACATAAATATGTGGATTTCCTGGATTCAAAATACAAATCACAGCTGGTTATGGAGGAATGGAGTGATGGGATCATTTTGTGTTGATGCCTACAGAATCAATGCCTAAGAATATTCTCTCTCTTTTTTTAACTGTTAATACAGCTACTCTCAAGCATTAACACAAGCACTTTTTTACACTCTCTTGATATCTGCCACCTTTATGGACATGCTTCAAAGAATATGCTACCTGAAAGGTGCCACATGTGGCATTGACAGGCAGCTATTCAGAGCATGGCAGACAGCCAGTAAATCTCTCAGTATAGTTTTCTGTCCTTCCAGCCATATCTTACAGAATCTACAATTTCTGCCTTCACAGTGTACTTCAATGTCAGAGTTTATGTTCTCTTTAAACTTTTATGTGTGAAAGTGACAAAGATGATACACATTCTCTTGCTAATTGAGTTTGCTGTCCTGTCAGAGCTCAAGTGTACAAATCCCAGCATGTGATAACAAGTCTGTTGCAGTCTTTCCAAGTAGTCTGAGTGCAAAACCGTTTTTTTCTTCTCTAGGAAGGGAAAAGAAAAAAAAAG
>VZTV01007209.1:0-12454 GCA_013400875.1 Anhinga rufa
ATAAAAAAAAACAAATCCGCACAAGATCATGATCTAGTATTGTCTATTGCATATAGTTTTATTCAGGCCTTTAGTATTACCTCTAGAACAGGAGGAAAATCGTCACTATTGAAAGCATCCAACAGTCCTGAACCGCTTGGGTAGGAAGCATTCCCAACAAGTTCTATCTGAATTTGTACTGGATCAATAATGGACAGTGCGGTCTCTTGCTCGTTTCCTAACCGGCATGAAAAAACCTGAAAATTAAGAACGGTTTTAAAAAACTTAGGAACCAAGAGAACTGACCTGGCAAGAACCTCGAAATCAAAGACTATCACAAAACATGAACTATAGCCAAACCCTTCTGTCCAGACAACTCCTTTGTAAACTTTAACACAGCAGAGATTCCAAAATCTTTCCAGACAATTTATTCCAGTGCCCAGCTATGCTGTCAGTTCAGGAAAAGAGATTCTGATATGCAACCAAATATTCCCCAGTACTGCTAAGCTTAACTCCACTACTGCTCCTATCACAGATACGGAAAATGCTCTGTTCTTTGTACAATAACCATTTAGGATCTACCACATCTCTGCCCAGCCTCCTCTTCTGAGCAAGTTCTTATAAACCTTCTCAATATATTATGTACCCCTCAATTCTGAGTGTTCTTGTTGTTCTCAATTGGTCAGAGCTTCTTCGGCTCTGTTTCCCCAATACTGGCCACAGCACTCCAGCTGCAGTCCTACTCTGCTGAAGAGGATGCAAGGATCACTTTGCATACTCAAAATTCCTACTTGCAAAAGATCCCTACTTGCATATTCCAATGGCACAATGCTGCTCGTTCACCTCAAGTCAGTTTTGATTACAGCTCGCAGGCCTTTGCTGACCACATGGGCTTCCGTCTACCCAGTCACTCCTCAGCTTTCGATGAATTTGCCAGTTTACGGCTGGAAGCTAGATTAGTAGCTAGCAATATTTTGAAATGATAGTCAAGTGTGTCAATGTCTCAACAGAAACAATATAAACACATTCTTAAAACTGCTGCAGAATGAGAGCATTTGATGAGGAACTAACAAACTTCAAAAATTATCAGTGGGCTACTCCTGTTGTATATATTCATAGCAAAAGTATCTTCACAAGCTCCTCTAATTTTAGATGTTTTACAAAAGCAAACTTATTTCTTCTTACCTCAATGCCAAACAAACTACCAGAGAAAGGACGATCTAACAGCTTGGGCTTGTAAGTGAGAACAGTAGTCCCCTTCAAAATAATTGCATTGGTATCAAAACAAGACATGTCTTCAACGACCACAAATTCAGTTCCTTAACAAAACAAAATGACAAAAAATAAACAAGGCAACTGGAAATGCCACTAAGGTATTTTAAGCATTTGTAGCCGGTTTCCTTATTTTCCATCCTTTAAAGGACCTTTTTTCCCCACTAGCACAAAACGGCTTTTGATCAGAAAAGCTCCTAAAAAAGCATCAGAGAAGAACACGTTTACCTGTCACATTAACCTTAACTTCCAGTTGTTTTTCTGTAGTCACGTGTAGCGATGAACGTTTTGTAACTACTCCACTTTTCACTGCTTTTGGAACTACAGCTGTTTCGCTGCCAGAAGTATGTTGCCGGGAAGAAAGGTGATTTTCCCGCTTTTTGGTATCTCCCGGAGTATATAAAAAGTCATGAACAAGTAACAACCAGTCAAATATTAGAAACACACGAAGATTGTTCAGAACAACTGTGAAACTGGAGGAATCCTTAGTAGACCTTTTAAGAAGAGAAGCATACGTATGAACTTTACATCTTGCATATATTTAAAATTACGCAGAAAACTACCAGTACCTAGCAAGTATGGAACTTTATGGGGATACACTTAGTTTATAGAGTGTCTGGCCTTTAAAATACATACATATATATTTAAACAGATTGAAATTCATCAAGTTGCTGTACCCACAGAAACCCAAGAAATCTTAACTGCATGAATTCTAAGCTACAAAAGATGAGGTGAAAAACTCGGTGTAACAAGAAATTAACTGATTTACATGATCAGTAGTAATTTGCAAAGTCTCAAATTTTAAAACTGATATTTTTATTATTATTTTACATCTGTTCAGTATCAAACCTAATGTACTGCGTGTGAAATTTAGACCTGGCTCCATATCCCTCAGATTAGACATACAATGTGTTTCCTCTCACACTCTGACAGCATTTTGCAGCACAGGAAGCTTCTTTGTCATTCAGAAAAAATGCTAGCCTTACTGAACTTTTAGCATCACATTCTGAATATCTGGCTAGGAGGGATAAAAGTGTTTGGCTTCATGATCTGGAATACCAATTATATTTGGTCATGCTAACTGGAAAATAATCTAAGTGCTTAAATACCATGAAACAATTCTATATCCAGCACATTCTGAACTATAAAATCTCTAAAGAACTGTAATTCCTTTGTGGGAAGCAGCCTGCCTGCATTGCTTCCAACAGTAAAAGCCTTTAACCCTCCCTGGCTCTCCAGGATATTTCCAAAAGGCACGAACCAGTATAACACTATCACCGAGCTCTGCAAAAGCTTATATCTAGTGCCAAGGATGCTCTCACCAGTAAAAATGTAACACATGCTTATGTGGCTAAAATTTAAAAGCACAACAGTTGGGAAGAAAATTCCTGAAACTATCACTCATAAACCAGATTAGGCTATACTGTGCAAATGGCATTTTAGTTTTATTCAAATAAAAATCTTGCTGTCTTTCTGAACACAAACTTAGTAAGTGTTTAAAACCATCATGCAGTATCCAAATCTATACAACAAATTTCTCTCAATTGCCTGAAGTTTGTTTGGTTTTTTATGAACAAATGTCTTCAGGACTTTCTATTGAACTGAAATAGCCCACAGATTTTTTTTTCTACCCTACTCCTGCCGCTGCTTCAGAAGGTATCATACAAGAGTTAGAAAGCTGAGTTTGGTCAGTAAGCCTGATCAAAAGTGAAAAAGCAACCTCTCTAGTCATCTCACTTCATCCTCTTGTTTGTTAGTTAACAACCCTCAACAAAACACCATGCTGATACAGGTAAATACTGACATTATACTTTATATTCCCGTTTCCAATATTAAACTAGAACAAAACAGATATCCATTGTGATGCCTTCAAGCATTCCAAAGGATTTGGATAGGGAAAAACAAACAGGGTACAAGAGAATACAGAAGAGAATGTAGAGACTGTTTTTTGAAAGAGGTGCCATTTCTGTATTTATTTGATTCTCTCAGAGAGGCAAGTGTGACACCTACTGGAAAACAACTTTTGTGCAACATGTATTTAAAATACTATAATACGGTTTTATGCAAACATACAAGTGATAGGCCAGACTTATCAAGCTTTAAGCACTACTGATTTTCATCCGATACATTACATATTCAATCCTAAATTATTTTCCTGCAACGGGGAGGGGGGAAAATCCAACAACCTTCAGTTAATTAATACCTGTAGATTCTATTCTATCTATCAAGTACCACTGACCACCCCAAAAACGTCTTCAGATTTAAATACAATGCCAGCAAGTTTATCTACATTAATAACAGCTGTACCAAAACCAAGACAATCCTGATCTAGCATGCCATTATTATAACCCACCAACCAAATCCCAGAATCACCAACCTGAAGTGCAATTCAATCTGGATTGCTCCTGGACTACTAGTATTCTTTGATGACTGAAAGATGCAATTGAATACATTTGGCGTGCCTGCAGTAGACTTCTGTCCAGCATAACGTGTGTCAAAAGCCATCATGGAATGAGAAACCAAATTTACAGACTTTGTTCCATTTGAAGAGCTTTCAAAAAGCAACTTGGATTTCTTAAAATCAAACCTAGGAGAATAAAAAGCAAACCAATGCATTTGAGAGTCTTGTAGCTCATTTATTTCTAGGAGTCACTTCTTTTAAAAGTATGCATGGTATACTGCTGCTATCTTTTATTTACATATTTTCTAAAACAACTATAATCACATCTCATGTCACTGAGAAAGAAGATCTATACTCTATGTAATAGTATTTTCCACTGATACACAACCTTCTGGATTAAAAAAAAAACCAAAAAGGCAACATAGCAGAAATCTGTATTTCTTAATTAGAATACCATTTGTCTTGGGCAAGTCAACTGATTACTGAGCTGTGATTTCAAGGACAACTTGAAAGACACAGATGGCATCTTTTGAACAGTGTCATTCCCTTTCATCGTTCAGATCAGCTGAAACTCTCAATTTGGACTCCAATTAAGAAATTCTATTTCACTGCATTATTAAACTATAATTTCATGTATTATGTTAACTCCTGCCCCATAATCTCTCAGGTGAGCATAGTATTTGAATAAGGTATTCAGTAACGAAAGAAAATTCATACCTGGCTAAAGAGCTGCATCGATCTTTTCCTTTTGGATCCATGAGTTCCAGACTCACATTAACCATGTCAACGAGGAATGACATGGAAGTATAGACTTCTCCACTCAAAACTGTCTGAAAGTGGAAAACACCAACATTCTTTTTAAAAGCATCTGTTTAACTTTCATTCCTGAATTAAATTTTGTTACTTCAGACAAATGCAAACAGCAGTAGTATCCTTCTCCTTCAAAGAGTTTCATTAACCATTGCTGGGGAAAAAAGTTATGTTTCAGGACAGCATAGCCTTCAACTTCAAAAGTGTCTATTAACCATTTTCACGCTACTGTCCTGTAGCTTCTTTGCTCTTAAACAAAACGTTGCCATTGTCACCCCTCAAAAAAACCAAACAGCCAACAATTCTTTCAAACTGTTTCAGGTACCTTCTATTGTTAAATCAGATTTGTAGTTTCTTAAACTTTTTTTTTTTATTTTAAGAGTTTTAGGTGAAAAGCCTTAAATGTAGAGCATACTTGTACTAGGAGAACTTTTCTATTATTTTCTAAGATCTTAAAGAGAATCCTAGATGCTTCCTAACAATTTTCCCCCCTGCTGTGGTCACATATTTGCTTCTTAAGCAAAGATTACGGTCGTGCAACATAGACAATGCTTAGAAGCCCCACAAGATCAAGAGAAGACATGTTATTCAAACAATTCCCTTCCCAGTCATGAAGATAAATATTGATTATTTCCAGGTGCAGCCCACACTCTTCCTGAAAGGATAGTATTTGACAACAGCCAAATAGGTGATACTTGAGAATCTGCTCAAAAAACCAAAACCACAGCTCAGCTGATAACCATCAAGTCCCTCCAAAAAGCTCCATTCAAATGGAAAAATCTTAAGCTTGTTCGAGTACCAATGATACACTGCAATAGCAGCTCAGCTTAAATGCTTCAGGGGAAAAAAAAAGGAAAGGTACAGTTTTCACAGATGTGTTTACATTTTTTTTCCCACCAATATATTCCGGCAGACCTAAAATGAACTAACAAATTGTGCTGGTTTTGGCTGGGATAGAGTTAATTTTCTTCATAACACCTAGTATGGGGCTGCGTTTTGGATTTGTGCTGGAAACAGTGTTGATAATGCAAAGATGTTTTAGTTGTTGCTAAGTAGTGCTTACATTAGTCAAGGAGGACTTTTTCAGCTTCCCATGCTCTGCTGGATGCACCAGGGGCTGGGAGGGGACACGGCCGGGACAGTGACCCCAGCTGACCCCAGGGNGCAAGCAGCTGCGTGGAGCTTAGTTGCCAGCTGGGGTTAAACCACAACACAAATACAGGCAATGATGGCTGTTTCTCACTCGTCTCTTCTACAGATTAGAATCTCAGAAACATGAAGCAATCATAAGAACAAGTCACACCTGAAAGCACAATGGTATTGCCAAGACAAACCTGAATTCACAGGAGTATCTACAGACAAAAAGGTCCCTTCACTGTTTGTCTACCTAAATTTTCTTTTTTTCCTTTTTTTTTTTTTTTTTTTTTAAGTCTACCATTCCACCTGGTAAACTAGAAGAAAACAACAGATATTTCACCTCATCAGCAAAAACCCCAGACATTTCAAGGCAGAATTTCAACTATATATAGTTCCTCTTACATGAATTCTTGGATCTTGCAAATCATAAGGCCGCATGAACTCTTCTATAGGCTCCCCAAGGTTGTTCTCCAGCAGTCCACGTATCAGTTTATACTTATTCAAATCCAGAGAGCAATGGACTGATGACAGATTGCCGTGTATCGATATGTCTGCAACTGCATGACTTAGCTCTCTGCAACAAAGAAAGAAACCTCAGTATTTCAAGGTGCTGTAACACAGCAGGCAATACTTTTAAGATACAATAAAAGGCATTTAAAACACTGGCTTTAGGCTGAGAGCATACAGCGATCCTGTTCAGATAAACTCACTTGTCTAAGTTTCTCTCTACTTGTAACTTCAGTCTGAAAGGTTCTGTTAATAGGCTTCCTCCCGTCTGCCTCACGAAGTAGGATGGAAAGCTCAAGTCCGCACTTGTATCTTCCCCAGCCTGTGAATACTCTCTCTGGTGTCTTTCCGCAGCAAATATGTCCATATCCTGCAGATCAACCACAATGCAGTCTAAGAGGCAGATGTGATCCTCTGCAAGTGCACAGGAGATAACATATTAAGAAAGAAAAAAAGAATCTGTACAAAAGTAATGCAGCTAACTTTAAGAGTCCAACTATATCCCTTCTACCTCTGCAATATGCACCTCAAAACATGCCCCGAATTGCAGGACTGTTCTTCCAGAAACTGAACTACAATTCCCTAATCCTTTAAACTGCAAAAACCAACTCTGAAACTAAGAAGTAATTTCTTTTTAAATCTACAATCTTTAGACCCAGAACCTTATTTTTTCAGTGTCACATAAGATACAAGCAAAATTACACTGCATTATTTTACAAGGAGAAAGAAGAGCTATATGGGGTTTCTACTGTTTATCACATACCTGGGCTGTCAGGGTTTGGCACAATAGGTAGCTTTGATTGTTGCCCTTGTTGCTTACTCAGTGTATTCAGCATAGGCTCACTCTTCAGCCTCGAAATGTTTGTTCCTGATGATTTTTTCATGAACAATCCTTCCATCACTGCTTTTGATTCATCAGCACTTGTTTTCTTCACGCTATGTTTTGGGGTTCCCAAAGGAGATGAAAATTGAACTGAATCCTGCTAATGAAAGTGATTTTGTAATTACCAATAGATTTTTAATTTAAATTCTAAGGAACCAATACACCAAGGTTCAAGCAAAACCAGTGGGTTTTGCACAAAACCAAAACACACCCATGTAAATGAAACTAAATCAAAACAGAGGGGTAAGACTGCCAAGATATCCAGTGTTTCTGTACAATAAAGATTGTTAAATATTTAAAGCTGTTTTTCAGAACATCTTCAGATGATGAAAACAACATATGCCATTATTTCTGCAAGATCATGTCAGCAACTTAATATTTTATTAGAATATGTGAACAAGTACTTCTATACATGAAGTTATCGTTTTATGCACTTTAAATATTCAGTCGTCATACCAAAATGTGTCCCAAAATTTTTCTGCAGTAGCTAAGTTTAAGATAGAATAAATCCCTACCCTTATTGTTAAATTCCCCACAAGTGAAAACATAAAAGCTCATTTAATTGATGTATAACATTTTAGCCGTTTCCCCACCACCACGTATCCAGTGGAAATCTTACAAGCTTTTCCACCTTCATGATGCTGTCTAGCATCAAAAACCTGCAAAGGGTATAGTTCACTACTAAAATAGTCATGTCAACATTAGGAATTTAATTCTCCCCAAAACATGTCTGGTGGAACAGGTTTACACACTACCTTTATACTCCAAAGCCAATTTCAGGGTTCCTTTCATCTGGGCTGATTTAAATTTATTAACCTCATGTTTCAGTTTTACTCAGCTTCACATGCCCTAGCAGGTAACAATCATCAGTCTTCAGTGATCCACTTGCCCCTTACTCTGGGATTGCTCACTTCACTCGCGACTGCTGTATTGTTAGTATCACTTCCACCTTCTTTCTGTATCAGCTTCTGATGTCACTGTACAATCCTTACACATAAGCTTCCCTTTCTGGTTTTAATTATTAATCTTACATGCCTTATGTGGTTTTAAAATATTATTTATTAACAAAATTCATTGCAGCCATGATCAAGGATTTTAAGATTAAAATTTTGAAGACATTAACACTGAACTTTATACTGTAAAGACAAGACTGAGAAGTACATGCAAAGAAAATTCATCACATCATCTGTAAATCTATTAATTTATGCAGTAATTCAAAATTAATAGCTCCTCAGACATGCAAAAAAAACCACACCACAACAAATTTCAATCCAGTTCTGACAAAATTCAGCAAAGTCTTTAGAACAGAAACATAATTTTTAACATACAAAGGAACTTCGAAAAGTGTTAAATTCCACAAGAGAATGTCCTTTTTTTTTTTTTAATGAATGAGGAGCACCTGAACACTACTATAAAGATGTAAAATACCTCAAATAAAACTGGATCCTTGTATGCATTGCCTTGTAAAATCAGATCCTCAAAAATAAACATAGGACAGAGAAAAAATGAAAAAAGTCCAACCAAACAAAAAAAACCCCAAACCCCACCTGATCCCATTTCAACCCCCCGAATTTCTACAGTGTTACGTAACACAGTATTTTTAAGTTGAAATATAAGTACTATGAACATGAATTTAGGAGTCTACCCCTTACAACCTTTAAATATGTCAGCACACTAGAGTACAGAAGACAACTCAATATTAGAGTCCAGTATTTCCTTACAGTAAAGATACTGGTAGATATAAATCAGATGGAGGTAACAGACACACCACAAAACTGCTGCAGCAATTTAGTCCACCTAATTTCTGTCCCCCTTTAAAATGACTTAGGGGGTTCCCAGAACAGCTACCTGTTTTGTTGCATAGGTTAGATATATAAAGCTACCCAAGATGGATCTTCCTTCCCCCAAATTTTGTGGCTGCATCTCTCAACAGCAACACCAACTATTCCCTGTCCTGCACCTGGCCTTAGGTTCAAGCATTCACTAGAAACCTTTCATTAGGTTTCACCTAATCAAAGCAGCTACACACATTCAGTTTCATTAAGAGCAGAAAAAAAAAATTATAACCGATTCTGTTCTCCAGTGTGTTCCAGCAAGTCCCAGTCAATACAGATCTCTACTTTCTGCTGCTCAAGCTGTTGGGATTTTATTTGGTGAGGAGTTGCAGAAGCTACCGAACAGGGTTAGCTGAAAGCCTGTTATGCTCCCACATTCAGGTGTGCACCCAGCTGCGTCCCGCTTCCTAACAAGGCCAGTTCTAGTGAATTCTGCAGAACAGTTTCCCCTCTGCCCTGAAGGTCTCAGAAAGCAAGCCCAGGTACAGGCACAGAAGGGAGCAGCTGGGTACAGTCAGCAGCAGGCCAGATCCAGAAGATTACCCAGCACACTGCCATGGATTATTTCGCTACTATATGTACAAAGTGTATATCTAAAGTAAAATATAAGAATCATTTACCATTTTGATATAGAAATAAAATGCACAACAACTAGAAAAACCACAAGCTGCTACATTAAGGAGTAATGTTCTTACCTTGTTCTTTAGTGAAAAAGTACCCGGCATACCCGCAAACAGAAATCTGTTCTTGACTTTCAGTTTTCCAAGATTAGCTACAATAAGGCTATTAGACTTTGAGCTTTCAGGTATGAGCAGAACAGGAGCACCAGCCTCAATATCAAGAAGAACTCGGGAAGCTCGCTGTGCTTTATCTCTTACCTGGGAAGAGGAAAAATTAATTAAAAAAAAAGTTTTTAAAAATACAGGAAGCGGGTGCTTCTTTCACAGTGATTAGTACTGAATTCAGGAACATTATTCCTCGATTTACAAAATTAAGGTGTGATAAAATTTTATACCAAAAAAAAAAAAAAGAACTCAAACTCTTATTTTAGGCAGAGAATAAAAAGGACTATGGAGCCAACAGCACACACCTGTGCAACAGGTGCAGCAATCGGGAGCGAAGCATACTGTCACCACTGAACTAAATGAGGCGTAACAGACTACTCAGCTCACTATTTAAAGAAAAGATTACTTAAGAAAAATTATTTACAAAAAGAAAAAAACTTATTTGGAGCAGATGTTTCAAAATCAGATTCAAACTTCCTAACTGATGCACAATGAAGCATTTTAATATATGCAAGTATTAACTGGTTTTCTTTCAATTATGAGAAGCAACTTTTTTAACAAGACTATTACCATTAACTATATTAATCACTCCCACAGGCTACGACCATCATGATTATTTAGATCTCTCTTGTGCAGAAGTTCAGCATCTGATTTTCCCAGTCTACCAGACACCATCCTTAATCAAAGACATACACCCGAGTAGAACAGGACGCCTCACTTGGTTCTTCTTATTCAGGTGTTATAACTACCTGGTGAACAGTGGAGAAAAAGGCAAGATAAAATCTTGAGCCCTTTTTGTCCAGCATCACAGAGATAGGAAAACACCTGTATCAGCACATACTGCAGGATCCAGGTGCCAAAGTTTGAAGTCTTGTGCAAATTTGGTATTCTGCACTCTCAAATAGCAGCAGAATGCTCCTCAATAAGGTCTTTTAACTACAAGATGAGTATGAGCAATCTCCACTAACACCAGAACTCTAAAACCTCCCATCATTTCAACTCACTGAGTTGATGCATTAATATAAATTTTTATACTGCATTACAACTTCCAAAAGTAGGCTAGGAAAGAACAGAAAAAACCCCAGACATACTGTTTGTCCTTCAATTGCTGCTCTTTGTCGCCCCAAGACATCCTGAAGCTGGGTAAAATGTTGGATGAAAGACACAACCTCTGCCTGGAAACGCTGGGTATGCACGTACTGAACAGATGCCATTCGTAGAGTGACACGAATATCACACTCCCTCTGTAGCAATGGATCTGGCCTCCCGTATCTATGGTAAAGGATGAATGTAAAATTTAGCTCTCTTAGCTATGTTTTACAAATAGTACTGTTCTTTTTTTGCCTTCAAAACAATAATATAGAGGATTTAACTGATGTACACAGCATATAAATTACAACTATATCAATTATAGATATGAAAAACAGGTTTTATATCAAGTATTTCTGAATTACGTATATTTAAGTGCTACTAAGTTTTGATTAGGCAAACAGGAAAATCCTACATTTGGACTGTACCTCTAATCTCTACATCTAACAGATACACCTTTGGTGATTTTATGCATCTGAACAGCAGCACATTAAGGTAAGTACTCTACTGCACAATAATATGTAGATTCAACTCTGAAACAGTGTGCTGTTACATTTGAAATTAATTCCATAACATTACTTGGATAATTTCTAATCTGATTAATTCTAGTGGGTGGAGGAGGGGGTGGAAAGCCATGAAACATCACAGGAGAAGAACTATTGCTTTACACAAAGCAGAAGAACTTCAAGAGTACACTATGACAAAAGCAAACCTGTAATTCCAAAATTAAGCAGCAATGGAAAATCTATTTCATCAGCTGAAAACCTCTTCCAACTTTTAAAAAACAACGACTATTTTATCTAGGGACAAACTATCACCTAAATACTTTCAAGAACAGCTTTAGAGGGAAATAAAATAATATTTTTCCTGATAAGCCATGTACATTGCAGGACTAAGAAAAGCTAAAAAACGTATGTTTATGACTGAAAATGTTCAAAGTCTCATTTAAGTCACACGTGTAAAGCAGAATCATGCAGACCTGACAGTTATGGGTCTGGAGTTTTTGGGTCTGTTCGGTTTTTGGTTTGGTTTTTCGAGGGTGGAGTGTTAATGGTGTTAATATTGAGTAACAAGAAGTTTAAATTCATACTTATAGACTTGGAAAATGAGTGCCTCTTCACCACTTGTAGTGAAACGTTCTCTGTAAAATTCTCCATGAGCTGTAAGATCACTTAAGGACAGACTTCCAATACTTCCTTGCAGGGCTAAGTCTCCCTCTGCAAAACAAAAGACAGACAGACAATTAGGATCCTCAAACACAGTTACTTAAACCCTAAAGTTTCTATTAGTAAGACAAACTCATTACAAGTAATTAAATAAATCACATTCAATTAAACATTAACCCTCATGTTCAAAGAAAAATCACATCTTTCTGCTACAAAGATTACATTAACCCAAACATAACTCTATGCTTTACATACATAATGTGATCACACCACTTTGATTTGTGAAAACTTATATAGAACTCTTTTTTTTTTCTCTAAAACAGTAATATACACTATTGTTCTGCTCTGTGAAAGTAAAATATTAAAATCCTAGCCAAGCTCAGCAAAAATGATCAAGGGTTTGACAACTGGGAGGGATGTGAGGATTTAAAATCAAGCCTGGAAGAGCAGAGGAAGAAGGAGTGGGAAGAGAATGCGCACTTTCCCCAGGAAACAAGCACACCTAAAACCCAATGAGCACCACAATAAAAGCATTTCAAATTACAACTCCAGCTAACACCCCCCTTTTATTTCAAACTGCGTACAACCTC
>VZTV01007211.1:1619-11877 GCA_013400875.1 Anhinga rufa
AGGCACACTTTTCCCTTTGAGATTACCCTGTTATTCCTGCCAGTGCTGGGTTCAACCAAAGAACATGCAAATTGGAGACAGCTCTTACACAATTTTTTTGGCCCATATACCAGCCCATTCAGAGAGTCTCAGGATCCACATTATCTCAGACAGTAATTTCAGGACTAAAAGAAAGGGGAAGCACACACCATACTAGCAGATTATCCCTCTAAAGATAGAGAAAGCTTACAAAATAGTGTTCTTTTCCATTATTTTACAATTTTACAACAGAGAGTTGTGGGGAAGTAAGAAGTAGCCAAAAAGAGAGTATGTAGGATATACAGAAATAACTCTCTGTAGAATCTGATGAGCAAGAGTAGCTTCAGCTGAGGGTGTTACATCCACTTGGTACCCTTAATAAAAGTAGAGGGAGAAGCCAAAGTCACGGCTCTGTGGGTTCCCTAAGATACCCTGCTTCGCACTCGGTCTCCATGAAGTTACCAACCATGTGGAGGAGTGAGCACAGATCCCTGATGGGAGAGATTACACATACTAGCACAGCCTTACCCATAGCAATTTTAGTTCCTACAATCTTGGCAAAGATTGCAGAAGACTAGGACTGTGATGAATACACAGATGTCTCTTAAAGGACCAGAATTCAGGGACCACAAGTCTGAGTAAGACCTGATTCTCATTTGCATTTCAATACAGTTAAACCCAACAGCTGCAATACCAAGATGAACTCTAGGAAGCACAATGAACTGGGGCATACAAGCTCTGACAGAGTTCAAAGAAACTTCTGCCTCAAGAAAGAGCTTTTTCTTCTGCAGGATTGATAATTTCTGCATGAAGAAAGAAAAAGTAATATTTTTCTCCCCACCCACCTTAGAATTCTTCTACTTTGAATCTGCTGAATAATTTTCAGAGTTAACATTAACATCTTTATAGCATTAAAAAAAACCCACACAGCTTTCAAGTGAAACCATAAATCCACCAGGACTCCACATCCAGAAATTCCAGAATGTGCCAATGCAAAAGTAGCTAACTATTTAAATATTAAATGAGCAATAAGTCATATGTCCGTATAGGTATTAAAAAATGTTTGATGAACATAAATCCAGCTTCAGTTCTCACCTCCACCCATAACACAGTATCTCTCCTTAGGGACTCCTCTGGTCTAAGGGACAGAAGAAAGCTTGCAACTTCGGGGAGGGACACTTTCTCCTGAAGAAATTAATCAAGATACAATAGTTGCCAACATAATAAACAATAGATACTATCTATATAATGACTCAAGGAGTTTGCTGTCATCTTCATCCTCACAAGGGGAAGAGGAGGAGGGGCAGGCGCTGATCTCTTCTCTCTGGTGACCAGTGACAGGACCCTAGGGAATGGCACGAAGATGTGCCAGGAGAGGTTTAGGTTGGATATTAGGAAAAGGTTCTTCCCCCAGAGGGTGGTGGAGCACTGGCACAGGCTCCCCAGCGAGGCATCACGGCACCAAGCCTAACGCTATTCAAGAAGCACTTGGACAACGCCCTCAGAGACATGGTGTGAATTTGGGGCTGTCCTGTGCAGGGACAGGAGTTGGACTTGATCATCCTTGAGGGTCCCTTCCGACTCAGGACATTCTATGATTCTATGATATGGCAAAAGTTTCAGAAAAAGAAAACTGACTTTTCCCTTTCCATTTCACAGACTCATTTTTGCCTTTTTGGGACCGATTTATCTTTACCAAGGAACACAATTCATATTTCCCAAGTATAAAAAAAAATAAATTCTATCTGAAAGTTAATGAATGACTAGAAGAATAGTGCTATTCACTGATGACACCTTTAAATGAAGGTACATAAATGATTAAGAGTAACTGATTAGGACTATTTCTGTATTTCCAAAAGGAAATTCTGCTCAGACAAGTTTATCGCCATAACGCACAGCATGGAAGACAATGTACCTATCTAGAAAGCAAGCATGTTCTAAACCAACCAAAACATTAATAATTTACTGCATAATTAAAATCTTGCTCTTTTAACACTAATAGAAGTTTTAGCATTCTGGTATTATGAATACTTTTATTCTCATAGGTATTTCAGAAAAGCCCACTTAGTTTCTGCATGTTAAAACCTGAGTTTACACAGTGGATATAATAGGATACTATTCCATAACTACTGCATGAAAACTCTACAAGAAAGCATCAACTAATAAAAGGTAATGAAAAAATACATCTTACAAAAAACAAATTTAACAGAAGCATACCCATACTTACATAGTAGCAATTTTTTTTTTGAATAGTCAATAAAAAGAATTGCAAATCCAGCAAAATTAGTTGTTCCATGTTGTATTTAGCAGTTTTTTCAAATCCAGTTTACCCTGTAAAAGTGCTAGTGTATTTCTATTACACCAGAAAGAAAAAAAAAAACAACCAAAACTAAACTCACCACATCTGTCAAATGCATAGCTGTTTGAAGAAGATAGCACTGAGCAGCTCCACGCAACAAAATCTGATGTGTAATCATAGTACACTGGAGGACATCTCTGGAAGAGGAAAAATATGCACTGTAGAAAACACACACTTAGGAAGTTTAAACATTTTCATGTATTTGCTAATTATTAACCATTTGCAATATATTAGATTGTATTTAACAAACATATTCTACTAAGCATAACATAATCATTTCCTGATCAGTCAGCATACAGTCTGCAACCAAGACTACTACTATATGTATTTTCAAAAACTGGTATTAAATCTTGGATAAGCACATACCTGACAAGATAAAAAGCGTGGTGGGGTGGGGGAGTGCAAAACAAAACCAAAACTAAAGGAACAATGCCCATGATCACATCAGTTCAAACTGATAATTTAATTAATATTTGCATTTCTATCTGGAAGGAATATAGACATAAAATGTGTTTGCCATCAAATTCTCACGCTAGCACAAAACTGAAAGAAACCTTCAATGATCTTTTATCAGCATAGGTGTGTCTGACTTTTTTTTTTTTGTAAACTACTTTTATCCAATATTCCTTCAACCACCAGTAAGATATTATTTCAAAGCTCAAATCTGATTAAACTGGAATAATTACTGATTTTTAGTGGCTCTAGGAAATGAAAGCAGACACTTAGGAAACATCAGTGTGATTAAGGACAAAACACAAGCCAAGAACTTTTACCTAGCCTTTTATTTACAAGTCTTTCAATTTCCAGTTTTGTGGGCTGTCCGCTGATATAGCCTCAACTGCCATAAAACAAGGTTTTAATATAATTAGGAGAGAAGGAAGAAGTTTGATATACATCAATTAGGAATTATGGAAGACAAGGGAAAAATGATGCCAAAAGAAAAAAAAAGCAATGACAAAAGACAAAAAAATGAGTGTTTTGCATTTCGAAGTCACACAGAGATATAAACACATTGGTTCTTAAATTGCTTTCCTCTATGAATTAGACATAAAGGAGATAGAACCTTCCATTCCCATGCACAACCATCACATCCTCCCAGAAGTAATAAACATGAATTAAATCCTGGCTCTCCAGATATTCAGCACATTTCTTTACAAGAAGTCCATAAGAACACGACACAGCATACATTTTACCTTAAAGCATGAAGTCCTTCAGCGCCCAGTGCTTTACACACAGGGATATATGCCAGAGCCATAGAAAGAAACAAAATGGGAACAGCACACCAATGCCTATTTGTCATCTTCTGAATAAATTTTAACAGGAAACTACCTTAAAATAAAAGTAAACAAAACAAAAAATCCAGAGTGATTTCTTGTTCTCCAATGCATTTAAATGACATGCACCCCAGCAGGAGAGTGTTATGATCATTTCTGAAAATTAAATGAAAGACAACAGAATAATTTCCTAATTATTTCAATGAAAAAAAAATGTTCCTAAGAAGTCTGTCAATAAGGTAATATCATAAGGAGATAACCTGAAATAACCCAAATTTTGGCTTTGGTGATCTGACTAATCACCATATTCAATAATGGAATTTTAACTCTGATTGTTTCAAATACTAGATAACACTTTTTTTAATCTGCTACTCAGTCCGTGTAATGGCAGATCAAAGTACCTGGCGAATCAACCAGTTTAATGGATGCTGGAATGGCCAAAGGAAGCCTCAACAAGACACCACCACAAGACACCACAACTACAACTTGTAGAAGCAGGCCACCCAGTCTCAGGGTTGCTAATCGCAGACCCTCCATTTTGTCATAAAATATATGCCCTGGGACAGGGCAGAGAAATGGGGCACCTAGAGCATTACAAACATGTAAGGCGTTTCCTACCAGAATATATATATATACCTGTAGATACAGGACACTGAACAGAGCTGGTTCTACACCTATTTAATCCAGTCAGACCACATATTAAATCCTGGTCTGTCAAAGGTTGCTCCTTCTTCTCAGCCTACACTAACACCAAAATTTTGAACAATCTCAGAGATCTTCCTTCATCCAACCTCACACTAGAAGAATTCTTACTCAGCCTCAGCGTCAGACTTGGACTGGCTCTTTTGAATGCCTAACTATACAGGTTGTGACTAAAGAAGTCTGGCAGATAGGCCAAAAAAACCCCAAAAAAACAACCAACCAACCAAAAAAAACAGACAAACACAAACAAAAAAAAACAAACCACACCAAGACCCCCAAAACAAACAAAAAAGCTCTGAAGATTTTGCTTAGCACTGTTATCTACACTGACAAATAAAGAAAAAAGAATCTGCAAATACTGTTTCACCTTCAGAACTTAGGAGTCTGTTTGGGTTTTTTAATTAAAAAATGTGTGCGCTTCAGTTTGCCCCTAGAACAATTTTGTAGCTTAATACTGCAACATCCCTCAAAGCTTCTGAAGATCTCCCTCTTCTCTGGAAACTTCACTGCCACAAGGAGAACTACTCCTTTTTCTTCTCAAGTAATGTAGAAAAACAGTGGTAAATGTCTACATGAGATACAGAAAATAAGTCCATAGTTTTTATTTGGTTTCTTTATTTAAAAAAAGATAAAGGTGAAATTGAAACATACCCTTTTGTTCTTCTGGAAGAAGCATGAGGTAAGTAGCCAAAAACTTCTGTAGCCTCATTCCCAAAGGAGGACAGGCTCCCATTAACTGACCTGGTGTCCTGTTGGGTTTTAAACATCAAATACACAAATAGCATGTTAACACTTACAAGTAGGATTGCCCCTAAACAAAAACAAAGTGCAGTTCAGTGGTTCCGTCACTGCAGAGACTGCTCCAACAGGCCACAGAGATGGAGTGCATCAGTTTGCATCCTCCCGCTTACCCCAGTATTCCAGCAGCACCCAGCAAACAGATGGGGATGGTCACAACAGCATGACTCTCCCTGGCCACCTACAAGGACATGGTGGCAGCACACTCCGGCATTCAAGTGCAGCCTCAAGTCATCAGGCCTGAGAGCATCTTACGTTGAGCCCGCAGTAAGAAATGGCACTGTCAGTTCAACCCCGTGCCCACACCCGCAGAACGACACAGGGCTGTGGGAGCGGGTTGCCAAGGCCCATGGGACAAGATCAGTGGTACACAGCAGGGATGTGACCAGTCTGATCTGGAGAACAGCGAAGACGGATTACCTACACAAGTGTGCTACGAGGCAAGATTATAAAGTCGGTATAAACCAAACTACCAGCCAGCACAGAAGATTTTAAGTAAAGATGCAAGAAACACTCCACGAGACCAGCAGAGACAACCTGTGTCCTACCAAGAGTCTCAGGACCAAAGATTAGCATCAGGCAGTCATAAGATTTTAGTTTTCTCTCATACAGCCTGACATTAACCATAACAGCTCTGTATATTCTTGCTATACTGACACATACACCCTCCTCTACATATCCCAACACTTTCACCAGATATACAGAAGCTAAGAGAGAAGATTAAAAAGCATCAATCCAACACAGCTTTAACATACACAGCCAAACACTCAGCACGTGCATCATCTTCTGACTTCCCATCAGTGTATGCCCATGGAAAAGCATACCACAGCCAGCTAATGAGATGAGAAATGTGTAACTGCTGTGAAAGCCCAAAAAGAGGTCATGTTTGTCCAGTCATTTTAAATGAAACAACCTATTTTGACTACACTTTAACCAGAATCACCCAATTCAAACTTATCACCAATTTAAGAAGCAACAGCCACATTGTTTTTCCCCCCCAAAAGAGTGCATAAATAGATAGTGTCAACTCCTCTAGCTGCCTAACAAGGTCAGCCCGTCAAGGCTCCTCCAGTATCGTTCTGAACTGAGTTTCAGATTGCCAGTTGAATCACCCAAGCCATTGCATTTGGCAAAATGCAGAGTGCATGAAGTGCATTCAGCACTTTACCCCATTCTCAGTACTCTCCATGCAACTAGCACAAAAGACTGAATGCCATCAGGACACTGAATGTGTAGCAACTTGCAACACCTAAACTTTTATCTGTTCTTTATGTATTTACACCAAGGGAGGCTGCTGTCAATCTGTCGACCTCAAATAGCCTCCTGTGAAAAAGTGTTAATTTCCCAAAAGATAATCAGGTACTGTTGAAAAAAAAACGCACTTTATCAGTTATGAATTAGCAACAATTAGAGCAGCCCCTTCTTTCTTTATGCCAAGAAAATAAAGTAGTATTTTTTTATCCTCTCAAGTAATTTATTAATCATATCTCAATTAATTTCCAAATTATATTTCAACACCAGGTGTAAAGTAGGACCTTGAGGCATCCCTATGTTGCTATTACTAGGATAAAATTGAACCTACTTCATCTCACTCAGAGCCACCCACCTTCCCTGAAAAACTCTTTACTTGTCAGGGAATTTAGCAACACCATTTGTTTGTGAATGTATCTTCTTTATCCAAGACCTTACCCACATACTCAAACCAATATTCTTATAACACATTTCCAATAATCCATATATTTATTTAAAAAAAAAAACCACACAAAACAAACAAAAAAACCCCACACAAAACCAAAAAACACAAACCAGTGGCTTACCTGCTGTAGAGGGAGCTTTCTGAGAGGGCATCCATTAACGGTCCAATAATAAACTGATAAAAGGAAAGAAGAACAATGGCTAAATGTGCACTCGCAAGGTACTGTTACACAGAGGCTACCTAGACTTATTTCACCAGACTTTAAAAGGACAGAGTCAGAAATTAGAGAACACTCTTGCTAGTAATAACTAGCAGAAGCAAAAAGAGAAGGAAACTAAAGAGAAGGGGGAGCAAGAGAATTAACAAGCAAAGCTTTTGGTTTTTTACTGGGTACATTTCACAGAGCACTGTGAAAGGTGCAGGCAAATGAGAAATCCTTCTGGGAAATGAATGGAGAAAAGATATTTAAACATTAAATAAAAGAAAGACTAGGGGCCAACACAAGTAGAAAGATTTAGGGTGTGTTTTAAAGTTGAATGGATTTCAGGTTAGTCATAGAGGCTGACTTAATTTGTATTAATCTCTGAGGGCAATGCTCCTTCTATGAAGGAGAGAAGGAAGAAATAATAGTATAATATAGATCATTCCTTACTAAGGTGTAGGATGGTTAGGGAGTCAACCTACAAGCGATACTAATTAAAAAAATATATTAAGAACTTTAAACTTAGAATATTTCCTCCCACATACGGACTGTTTTGAAATGTGGTTTTTAATGGGACACAGCCGTACACCGATACGCAGATACATGGATACTACAGAGACATTCACCTCCTCACAGGGTTATCTAACAATGGATCTTCAAAATCCATCCTTTAGTAGGAGACACTATGCACAGACCTGAAGTCTGTTGACCGGGTTTACCCAAGACTCTCTTCAACCAATTAATATTAATTAATGATTTTGGAAAGGTTCAGAGGGCTCTGAAAATCTGAAGCATCAATCAGCCCTCTGAGAATTTCACTGCTGGTAACAAATTTCAATAAATTGGCAGCCAACTTTAATTAGAGAGCATTAGTTTGAAAATAGGAATGAATGACTGCACTCAAAAATGTGTTCCCTCAAGCCAGGCCATTTTTCAAGTAATTATATATTTGACGCCACTTACAAATATTGCTATCGCTTGCACAGCTAAATAAGATGGTCTTTTTACAGAACGTCTCCAATTCCAACACTACTGAGGCAATCTGTGTTAAGATATATTACAAATTAGAACATCTGCTTGTTCTGGAAAGTAACGGTAACACACTTACCTCCGAAAAACCAAGAGAATTTGGAAGATGCTTTCTTTCATAAAGCTCCAGAAAATGAAGAATGCCTTCCTTCATCAATGTTTTATTCTCACTCTCAAACATTCGTTTATAGATGCACATGTGCCATGACGGGTGAAACAACCAAGAACCTGTTAAAAAAAGCAAGTTCTTCTAAACTGACACAGACATGAGAGTGGCACATTAACATACTAACACACAACAACATACTGACATTCTGGACATCATAGTCAATTCACAGGACATTTCAAAAAGATGATTATAGCGATTAGATTTATAAAAGTAGCCTGCTAAATCTCCAATACAAAAAAAAAAATATTAACCTGGCTTTCAAAACTTACCTTCTAAATTTCAGTAGTTACAAATTAAAATGACTAACTACAAAAACCACATGCTTTTTCCTGCAACTTTCCTCATCTCAACATTGCATTCACCTGCAACACTTTTCACGTTAACAGTCTTCCCACTTTACGAATCTCTGAACTTTAAATTCTAACATCTTGTGCCACCTAATTAGATGTGTTCTGTTTTCAAAAGACATTATATCCTTCACCCTGCTGTCTCAGCACTCACTCACCCACTTCCAATGAGGGAGCTGTGCAGGCAACTTGGCTCATATGACTCACCCCAAGAATCTCTGTCTTTCTTTTACTTTCACATTAGCTTAAGTAAAGCAAAACATAGTGAAAAAGGACCATTTAGTTGGGTATGCTGACAGAAAAAGAAAAATTCATGATGACATAATAAGCAATAAGCATATGCTAGGATTTCTTTTTGTTGCATCTCAGAGCAGAGCGGCACTGCCCGTGCATGTTTTCCAAGCAACCTATGCATATAGCAGACCCTCAAAAACTAGAATAAGCACCCAGAAAACAGCTAATCTGAGAAACAAAACATAACAAAAAGTTGCTACTAAAATGGTAAAGAAAAATGTGTGACTTAACTGCCTAATATGTAGGAGATGTTTCAGAAGCGTTCCATCTTACCTTTCTCCCCTGATACAGCATGCTCATACAAACTGTTTAGTTTTGGCAATACTGGCTTTATGACATGGATCTGAAATGCAAATCAGATGTAATTTAAGTAGTTGGTTTACATCTCAAACCTAAGAACTGGCACTTAGCCATGGGCAAGAACTTACTATCAACAGCATTAATACAGTAATTGACAATATAACTGCATTTAAATAAGCCTGCCACACCGGCGCAACTGATCCTGGCACTTGGTATGCAACATTCGAGGGTAGGTTAGTGCTGAAGAAAAACTGATACTTCTGTGGTACTGTATCATAAGAACAATACTTCCTAATAACCAATCATGCTGCTCATCAAAAGTAGAATAAAACAGCACAGATCTCTAAAACTAAACATTCTGGTAAATGCTATTTCTCTCTCAGTTATGGGACAACTATGTACAAATATAATAACTACAAGGAGGTACTTGCGACTAATAGTTAACGCCACAATACCGTACAACTACGGAAGCTCAAGCCAAGCAGAATCTTTCTGCCGAGTACACTGGATGCCGAGTCAAAATTTTCATCCCCAGCCACAAGCGCTTTACTGCCAGACACAGCCCCCCTCTACCGAAGAGCGGTTATCAACCTGCAAGAGCCTGGTTTTCGCCAAGAAGCAGGTTGCCCCTGGTCTTGCAAGAAGCTGCAAGCCAGGTTGCTCGCTCTTAGTCCAATCCACCGCTTTAACCAGAATTATTCCAGAGACGGAGGAGAGTTTCGCATTTATTCCAGACGATTACACACGCCACGCTTTAAGTACTTAAAATTAGAAATAAAAATATTCCTGTTAATGCTTCCTTAGCTACCTTCAATCACCGAAACTGGAAATACTTTAACCAGCGAACGCACTTGCACACGAACCCCGACAGGCGCACGTCCGACGGTGCCCCTACCTGGTTTCCTTCCAAAGTTTCCATTATCAAAATGTAAGTTTCCCAAAACTGCAGGAGTTTCTCATTCTTCTCGGCAGACCACCAAAACAGACTCGGTTCTAGTTAAAGAGAGAGAGAGAGAGCAGGGAGAAAGGCGCGGTTCCCCCCCCGCCGCCGCCGGGCCGGGCCGCGCCCC